>PVJC01016271.1:0-33915 GCA_004026665.1 Murina feae | reverse complement strand
GCCTGCTCCTCTCAGGGTTCCCCTCGCTTCCCGTAGCGAGAAAGAGTGACTTCCTCGGGAGACCTGCAAAGAGGCGCTAGCTCTCGGGGAGCGGAAAGGGAACCCGTTCCGGGGAGGGACAGGCGGTGGCGCTTTCGTGTGTTGCTTGTTTCAGACCGCCCAGCAGCCTGGCTGCCTCGGAGCTGGAGGCGCTGAGCTCTCGGAGCCCTGCCCGGGCCTCTGCACTCTGGGCGGCAATTGCCGACAGGCTGCCACCCTGACAGTCGCGCAGCCTTTGCAGGGTGCTATGCCATCGGTTTGCTGAGTGACTGCTCTGGCGAGAGCTGTAGTTTCTGCTGTGAAGAGCTGACCACACTTGCCTGGAATTTTAAAACTGTGCAGCTAGCGCGCCGCCCCACGCGGGCCAAGCACGCGCCACGGGCTGCCGCGCTCAACGGCCTCTCACTCCAGTGACTCTGGAAACATCAGCAAATTCTGAGACGAGGGAAGTTGGATTTGCATTTACTAGCAACGCTTCGGGAGTTTTGCTTTCGCATCGCAAGCAAAGTAAACTGCAGGCGCACTTTGCTTCTCCCCTTGTGGTTTATGGATGAGGGATGGACGCAAAGGCCGCGCCGGGGACTGATTCCCAGTCTTCCGTGGAGACCTGGCAAAAGCCCCTGAAAGATTATACGTTCTGGGGGCAGGGTCCTTGGAAACTGTCGGTGCATCCATGTGAAAGAACAAAGGCAGGCCTATTAGACATTCACACTGTAGTCTGAATTTCTTTCCCCATTCATTTGCCATACGCGTAGCACCTGCCTGCAAAGATGGAAGGCTTTGGTGTCTTCCCTGCACTGGACTTGGGAGCAGTAAGGGAATGAGAGCTGTGCTTCTGGTGCAGGGTGGGGCCCTTTGGGACAGTGAGCTTGTCCAGGCTGCCGCTGGAGCAGCAGACTTGGCCCTCACAGCACGTAAGAACACCGCTGGGGCCAGGGGTCTAGATGGGAGGTCTGTAAGGAGCCAGACTGCCCAGCCAGCATGGCTCAGCGGTTGAGCATCGACCTATGAACCAGGAGGCCACGACTCGATCCCCAGTCGGGGTTGCAAGCTCGATCCCCAGTAGGGGCATGCAGGAGGCAGCCAATCAATGATTCCTTCCTCATTAACGTTGCTATCTCTCCCGCTCCCTTCCTCTCTGAAATCTATACAAATATAATTTAAAAACCTGTACGGAGCCAGACAGGGCATATTTTTGAGTTTGGGGGCCACCCGGCCTGTCCCAGCTCTGCCACGTTGGTGCGGTAGCGGGAAAGCGGTCACAGCCGAGCGCGCAAGCGTGGCGGCTCCACTGCAGCTGCATTTGTACTCAGGCAGTCGCAGCCCCTGTCGTTTCCACACGTTGTGAAATATTCTTCTTCTGACTGTTTTTCAAAACATGTTCCATATAAACTCATTCCCAGCTCGTGGGCCGTGCAAAGCCAGACACTGGCTCAGACTGGGGAGCAGACTGTGTCGAAACCGCATGTCAGGTCCTGCTCATTTTTGCCTAAAAACCCTAACAGTGGCCACAGTGATGGCATCACTGAAAACAAACCAGTGTTTACAAGGTAACAGTGCCAGCGGCGTGGCTCAGGGGTTGAGCATCGACCTATGAACCAGGAGGTCACAGTTCAATTCCTAATCAGGGCACAGGCCCAGGTTTTGGGCTCAATCCCCAGTGTGGGGCATTCAGGAGGCAGCTGATCAATGATTCTCTCATCATTGATGTTTCTATCTCCCTCTCCCTCTCCCTTCCTCTTTGAAATCAATAAAAAATAAAAATAAATAAACATCCAAACGGCCCTTCGCAGAAAAAAAGACTGCCCCCCTCCCCCGCTGTAGCGCAAACACCTCATTTCAGTGAGGAGGAAGCTGGTCTTGCAAGGAACGTCAGGCCATAAAACTGAACAAAGCCCTGTCCTGCAGGAAGGCAGGAGGCTTTGTTCTGAGCCCAAATCCTAAGAACACCTGGGGGAAGGGTAGATGAACAGAGTACTCCCTTCAGGGCCTCGAGGGGAGGGAGTATATCTGCAAATCAATGAACTCGAGGGGCAGTTATAAAGCAAGCTTCTTGCGTGCAACCCCGCTCTGATTTGGGATTTAGGACAGTCCCTAAGTCCGCACATGTTATTAAAACTGTGATTTCTCCACTTCTTCAAAGTGTCGCTTAGTTTTTTGGTCTTTCTGCAACATCAGAACCACCTAGAATACATGTGACCAAGTGGGTCCTTGGGCTGACCATGGTCCCTGGTGAAACAGTCACAGAGATGAGGCACCTCCTTCGCTCAGGTGCACAGCACGAAGGTGAACCTGTGCCCCGTGAGCCCCGCCCCCCCACACCGGCTGGTGGCTGATAGGACAGGAGGCTGGGCAGCCACAGGCACTTTGTGCTCTTGAACCAGGAACGTCGTTGTAAGAGCGGGGCTGCCTCAGCGTGGTCCATCACCAGGATGTCAGCGAGGACATCGGCAAGATGCCAGGCCCTCGAGGCCTTCAGTCCCCGGGGCTGTGAAGGATTTATTACCAAGAACCATGAAAGCGGGGCTGAGGGTTCCGGAAGCCCCGTGGCAGCCGTGGGGGCCCTGGCCCTTGGGGGACGGACGTCTCAGGCGCCCTGACAGCCAGCTGGAAACTGCAACTGAAACGCTGTCCCCGGGCCACCGAGAGACAGGCAAAGCGGGGCTTGTCCCAGAAGCGCCCGCCGCGCCTGGCGCCCAATAGACACCCAGGAAATATCTGATGAGTCACCAGGTCCTCCCTGAGGCAGGAACCACCCTAATGTCCAGGGGCGGATAAGGGGTAAACGAAACGGGCCACAGGGCACATACACGCGGCCCTGACTGTGCCACCAGGGGGAGCAGGTGGGAGTCCCACTGTGTGAGCTTCCCGCAGGAGCCCCTCCCGTCCATGGAGGCAGAGGGAAGGGAGGGGCGGAGTCAGTGTCCAACGGGCAGAGTTTCACCAGGTGAAGAGCCTGGAGGTGAGCGCACTTCACGCCGCGGAGCTGCACGCGAAACACTGTCTCTCGCGTGTATTTGACCGCGATTTACTTGTAAAAATAAAAATAAAATACAAAATACACGGCTTGTGTCTCAGACCAGGCCCGATTCTAAGGGCGATTTAACAAACTGAAAAGCGCTGCCCGGGGCGAGACAGGAAGGGAGAGCCTGAGCCACTGGGGGCAGAGATGAGGGGGCAAAGCTGGGGGGCGGGGGAGGATGGAGCCTGCGGAGCCTCCAGCCAAGCTGCCAGTGGGAGCCACGGCCTCTTCCCAGTCCCTCCTCCCTCAGGCGAAGCAGGCCCTCCCTCCCCAGCCGCCCCGAGCACCGTGCCCTCCGCCCTGTTGGGGTGTCCTGCTCCCCGCAGACAGGCCCGGCCTTCCCACCCCAGACGGGGCCTCGCAGCACTAAGCCCACCGGGGGGTCTCCGGGGGCGGCTGAGGGGCACATGGTTGGGGCCACAGGCTGGTGGCGGTCACTGCAGGAGGTTCCTAGGCCGCGCGGGGTGACCGTGATGTTGCCCCCCGCACAGAGAAGCCTTCATCCACCGGTCCACCGATGCTCGCTGAGCGGGGCTCCCTCTACCCTCCCCCGGGTGACGGGTGTGGGGATGCAGGCGTGGGGGAAGGCGTGGCCCCGGGACCGGGGAAGCTTCCGAAGCAAAGCCTGGCTGCCTGGCTCTCCTGCTCCCTGTCACCCCCGCCCCCCTGTGTTGCTGTGTCCCCGCCCTGTGTCCTGGAGTCACCATGGGCTCTGGGAAAAGACGGTGCCAGCCTGGAAGCCACGTGTTTCCTCAGACTCGGCAGTTGATGGCGCTGAAGAAACCCCACCCCAAGCGCCCGCAGCTCTCTGGCCTCCACAGCATGTCCTTGTAATTATTCCATTACTTGATGCAAGTAATTACTTTTTTAAGATCGTGTGTTGGCCCGGCCGGCATGGCTCGGTGGTTGAGCATCGACCTATGAACCAGGAGGTCACGGTTCGATTCCCGGTCAGAGCACAGGCCTGGGTTGCGGGCTTGATCCCCAGTGTGGGGCATCCAGGAGGCAGCCGATCCATGATTCTCTCTCATCATTGATGTTTCTGTCTCTCCCTCCCTCTCCCTTCCTCTCTGATATCAATAAGATATATTTTAAAAATAGACAAATAAAATAAACATCATGCGCTTGCCATCTCTCCGTCTGTCTTGCTGGGAGTGCGGTGGGGGGGGGGGGGCTTGCGGGGGAGGCATGCACAGCCCTGCAGGGTGGAGGCGCCTCAGGCTGTGCAAGGGGGAACTGGGGCCACGGGAGAAGCTGGGAGGGTCTCCCTTTCAATCCAGCTTCTCCAGTAAAAAAACCATTGTCCCCGGCGAGGCTCACAAGGACAAGGGTCTCTCCAGCCGGGACCTCCCTTCCTCTGCCCCCTCCTGATGCTGTTCCTGAAAGAGCGTTCTGTTCTCTGCTGCCCCCCTCCCGCCCCTGCCCCCACCCTATCCCAGCTGCCCTCATGTCTCTGTGGTCACTCACCACGCCACCTGGCCAGCCCCACAGCCATGGCTGTCCTTCCTGCTGCATGTTACTTGGTGGCTACCTGTTACTGCTTGAGTGGTTTCCACCCCCACCCCCCAAAAAAACACAAAACCCTGTTGAAGCCCTAACCCAGCCCCTGGGGATGCGACCTTATTTGCAAACAGGATCTTTGCAGATGGAACTGGTTAAGATGAGTCAGCAGACGGGCCTCATTGAAGCAGGAATTTGGGGGGTAAACAAGCAGGTTTAGGATGTTTTAGAAATTCAGGGGACAGAGCAGGGGAAGGTCTACCTCCATGGACTAGGGGAGCTGAAGGGCTGCCATGCCCGTAGAGCAAGGGGCTGGGAGCAGCAGCAGGTCTACAGTCCTAAGCAAAGGAAGCCCCCATTCAGAGGTGGAAGCCCAAAGGGATCAGAAAACAATAAGGGAGGAGGGGGGGGCTCACGGGTCCCAGGTGAGGTTCGACCTTTGACCCAGGGCTTACTATAGTAACCAGTCCAAGGGAATAGTGACCCATTAGAGGGGCTATCAAGGCCCAAAGGTTTGCAGCCTTTGTAAGCTGCAGGGAAAAGGAACGCAGGGGGACCCTTTCCTTCCCCACGTGGGAGTCTGTTCTGCGGGACCCTTTCCCCCTCCACCTTGCTAGCCCACCTTCCGTCCGTGGATTCATTCTTCGACGCGCACGGACAGAGAATCTGGGAACCATCCTGCCCGGGGACACCGTGTTCCGGTCCCCAAACTCGCTTCACCGTCCAACAGCTTGGGCGGGCCCAGGTGACGGTGGAGGCTGACGGGAGCCACCACACGCCGAGGTCACAAGGGACCCGGAGGTAAGAGAGGCTGAGCGCCCGCCGAGAGGGTCCCCTCCTGACTACTTGATTCAGGGCTTCCCACCCCCATAGCAGGGCCGTGCCCCTTACACTCTGGGGACAGGAGACTACACACACATGCATGCACACACGTGCACACACACACACACACACTATGGGCGTGCTGGCAGGTACTTGGGTTTAAACCCTGAGCTGGTGTGGATGACCCACAGCCGCATCTCGGCTCCAGGACCAGTCTCGGGGGTCAGCAAGCCACGCCCACAGCACAAACCCAGCTTGTTCTGTCCGGCGGAGCTAAGGGTGTCTTCTATATTTCTAAAAGGTTAAAAAATATCACCACCATCTCCCAGTAATTCACCGAAATGACTAACAAAGGGAGAGAGGCACCGCTTCGCGTCCTCCAGGCCTTTTAGGAAACACGGACTTGTTCCCTGGCCACGTACATGCGCAGCTGCAGGTAAGGCGATATGGGGACATCAAGGGGATGGGCCCTTCAGAAAGGAAGGCCCACCAATGTTCCCATGGCAACGCTGGACGAGGCTGTGCCACCCAGGGTGCCATGGCCTCGTGATCGCGCAAGGGGAGGGAAGATTCTGGCCAAAGGAGTCAGTGCCCGTATTGAGCCCAGGGAGCTTCCTGAAACGTGTGAAGGAAAATGACCAGGAAGGGCAGAGGAAGGTGCTGGGTTCCGCTGCCGCGCTGCCGGCCCGCTGCCCCCAGAGCTGCACCGTGAGCTCCGCCCCAGAGCCTGCACGGCGGGGACCCTCCCCTCGGCCCCAGGGCAGGGCGAGTGTAGCCGAGACTTCTGTGCTGGTGAAAGGTTTCTCATAATTGAGGTGAAGTGTGGTGTCCCTTCCCCAAAAAACAATTAAAGAGAACTTCCTGTGTCCGAAAAGAATAGCTGTAATCAACAAAAGAATGACACTTCCTAGCAACTTCCTGCTTTAAAAACAATAACAACAAACAAATTCTTGGCCACTATTGCAGGATTTAACACAAGAACAGTCATTTCCAGCGCCCTCGGGGCCCCCGCTTGGTCTCCTGCTCCAGGGACGCCCCTTCTCCCAGCCCCCCCGCCTCCTCCTGAGTCTTATCCCGTCTCCACCTGCAGAACCTCGGGACCAGCCAACACACCGGGTTTTTTCTACCTTAACTCCTCACGGCCCAACAACCTGAGCACCAAGGTGGAGGCTGCCGTCACCACCGGCCTCTGGGCTTCTGTTTCCACGGGGACCATGTGGCTCTCCAGGGCGGGCGCCACTTCTCCCTCCAGTTGGTGGAGAAGCGCGAGGGTCCTGAGCATCTTAAAGCTGCAGAGCCAGCGAGTGGCCTGGTTCTCTTCCAGGACGGGCAGGAGCCTCCCAAGGTGAGCGCCATGGAGGCCGCCCAGGCCTGGGTTCTACCCGCAGGCCCTCAGCTCTGCGGCTTCCTGCAGAACCACTTCCCGGGTGAGGAGGTGAAGCTCATTGGGAAGATGGGCGACACCTGCCTCCCCTCCGCGGGCTGGGGCTCAGGCTGGGCAGGCGAGTCGCTCTTGCAAAGGCTCCCCCTCCAGCACCACCAGGAGCCTGTGGGCCCGAGGCCTGTGGGCCCCTCTGTGCCCCCTGGGGTCTGGCTTTTGCCTGAGCCTCCCCTGTGTGCATAACCCACAGACACAGACGGAGGTATGAAGGCTTGGGGGGGGGTGGGAGGAAGAAGGCAGTGGGGGAAAAGGCACATATGTAACACTTTCAATAAAGATTTATTTTTAAAAAGAAGAGTCATTTTCCTCGAAGAAGGAAGAATATTGTTAAAGGCGTGGTCTTGCTTGAATTCGGCTACCGACTGCTTGGAAGTGCAGAACGCGTGCGGGCTGCGTGTGGCAGAAGCGCCTGGGGCCTCGGGTTTCCATTCGGAGCCTCCCAGGATCCCTTGAGCCCCCCAGGCCCCTGGCCCCCTGGAGTCCCTCAGGCCCCCAGAGCCCTCCAAGCCCCCCACAGACCCTTCCCCAGCCCCCTCAGGCCTGCCGGCAGCTCACGGTCCCGCCTGTTCCGTTACCTTCCACCCCGTCCCACACGTGAGGAGGGCGGGAGCCTGCCTTCAGAGCCGATTTCTATGGATCCTTCAGGACACGTGCCTCCACCAGGCGCTCAGGCACCACCACGCAGTCAGATGTGGGGGCCGTACGTCCCCTGACGGCATGGGAGCGGGACACTCCACCTGTGTCCTCAGACCCGGACTCCACAGGCCTGTTTCCACGGGAGGAGCACCTCCCACAGAATCCCTGCCTGTCCTCCTCACACGGTCAAGGTCACCGACACAGGGCCGTCTGAGAAACCACAGCAGGAGGAGCTAAGGAGACACTGGTGTCTGTGGGGTCCTGGGCAGGACAGGGCAGCGGTAAAACCTAAGGAAATCTGAATGCAGCAGAGACTTCAGTCAGTAGCAACGGGTCAACTTGGCTCATTCATCGTAACAATTGTAAGTAACACCGTTGGGGCGGGTGTGCGTGAACTCCCCACGCACTGTCTAAATTCTCCTGTGAACCTAAAACTATGAGATGGAAAGTTTACTTTGAAAAAATATCATCATCATTGATTTGTAAAGAACTGTTGTATCTTTTCCACCTTTATTGCAAAATAAAGATGTTCAGGCTGTTCAATGCGCATGAGAAAGTCAGTCATAGATCAGCAAGAACCTTATCAGACCAGTCAATACTTTTAGAATCCTTTGTCCATTTTCCTTAAAATGTATTTCCGGCCCTGACCGGTGTGGCTCAGTGGATAGAGCGTCGGCCTGCGGACTCAGGGGTCCCAGGTTCGATTCCGGTCAAGGGCATGTACCTTGGTTGCGGGCACATCCCCGGTGGGGGGTGTGCAAGGGGCAGCTGACCCGATGTTTCTCTCATCGATGTTTCTAGCTCTCTATCCCTCTCCCTTCCTCTCTGTAAAAAATCAATAAAATATAGTAAAATAAATAAATAAATAAATAAAAATAAAATGTATTTCCGCTGTTTCCCCTCTGCCTGCTCTGTCCTGGTCAGACGGGCCGGGGAAGCCCCATCAGGGCACGGGCAGCCCAGAGGCGGGCCAGGTGTGCGCGCATCGTCACTGCTCACCCCAGGCCGCCTGCGGCGACCTGCACCTGCCCCTTCGTCCAGCACTGGCCCCTGGCGCTGCCCCTGGTGACTGTGTTTTCATCACCGGAGCCCAGGAAAGGTGGGGCTGACTTCTCTCTGACAAGGGAATGAAACGCAGGACAAGCCTTCTTAGCTGCTAGTCTCAGGTGGGGTTCCGGAAGGGCTGTGTGAGGAGGGTTCCAGAGAAGCAGACCAACAGGAGTGAGAGACGTAGATACCTCCTACAGAGGCAGGGACAGACACAGACCTAGGGGCAGGGGCAGGAGCAGGGGCAGACGCAGACCTAGGGGCAGGGGCAGACGCAGACCCAGAGGCAGGGGCAGTGCAGTGTGTGTGGGCTTCGTCCAGCCCACCGAGAGCCTAAAAGAGCCAAGGGCAGAGGACAGAGGGACCCAGCCCCCATGTCCCTGCCTCCCTGCTTGAGCGGGGACACCTGGCCTCAGCTCCCTGGCCTGCAGTTTGGACTTATGCCCTGGTTCTCAGGCCTTTGGACTCGGAATGAATTCCACCAACGGCTCCTGGTCTCCAGCCTGTAGGAGTGCCGCCTCCACAATCAGCAATTCCCCACACTCTCCTTCCACATGCACCTGCCTCCTGTTGGTTCCATTTCCCGGACAACCCTGCTCTCCACTTCCTCCCCGAGGCCTTTGCACCTTCTGGTCCCTCTTCCTAGAATGCTGTTCTGCTGGCTTCCTCCTACTCAACCCTCAGCTCTCAGCCTGAGAGTCCCTTCTTGACAAAAGCCGTCTGACACCCAGCTGGGTCTCGGAGGCCCCTGGAGAGCCAACCCAGGCTCCCCGGAGCTCGACAAGGGAGTGGGGTGCCCTGCAGCTGGCAGCAGGGCCCTCGGGAATGACCGCTAGGAAGGGGGCACCCAGGGTGGGATGGGGATACAGTGAGGAATGAGCAGACTCATGCTGAGGGCCCGTGGGGCGAATAGGAGGCCATTCACTCTGGAATCACACAGGGCACGGCGGGAGCTCCCGGCCTGGCACCTGGCACATATGAAGGAGGTGAGTCCTGAGACGTGCCCTTCCTCCTCTGGGAGCCTCCTGTTCCTGAGCCCGGAGGAGGGGGAGGAGGCTGGGTTCACAGGGACTGGGAGCACGTGGCCTGCGGCCTGAGGCTAGGTGGGGAGAGTGGGGGTCCGGGCAGTGCCGGGAGGTGCCCCGTTCTTTCTGGATTGAGGTGGGGGTGAAAGCTGTCTGACCTGGAGGGCAGATGCCAGTTCCTACCCCTCCGTCCAGTGTCGAGGCTGTACCACCGCCTGCTATGTTCTCGTTTTCCTAGCGGGAGCTCTGCTCACTCAGCATTTCAGGGAAATGACACTGAGATGAGCAGCGATTTCTGGGGCCGATGCTCTGACCGTGGGGTCACCTTCTCTTCAGTGGTGGTGCCAGGGCGGGAAGTCGGGGCATTTCCCTGACCGCACATCCATCTCGGGATGAATGCGGGAAAAGCTCCGCCAGCAGACACTGGTTGCTTGAAAAGGGGGAGGAAAAAAAAAAACGAGGAGGAGAGAGGCTGTGATTTTCACAGTTGGTCCAAATTCATCAAATGTGATTTCTTTAAAAAAAAACCTGTGCTGAATCCCCTTCTGCACAAACATGCTTTGTTCTTAAAAGCCACCCAACGAATTGGCAAAGGAGCCCAGTAATTCACTCGCAGGGACGCCATGAGGTCACAGCTGGGTGTGGGGGTCTGGTGCCCAGGATGGCTGTCACCCATGAGGTCACAGCTGGGTGTGGGGACGAGATGCCCAGGACGGCTGTCGCCCATGAGGTCACAGCTGGGCGTGGGGACGAGACGCCCAGGACGGCTGTAGCCCATGAGGTCACAGCTGGGTGTGGGGGTCAGGTGCCCAGGATGGCTGTCGCCCATGAGGTCACAGCTGGGCGTGGGGACGAGATGCCCAGGACGGCTGTCGCCCCTCCGGTGAAGCATGGGTCATTCTCGGAACTGAGGCAGCTGGCTGACCCAGCACAGTGCTGAGCAGCCGCCCAGCTCCCCGCACACTCCGTGTGCATGGCAAGCAGGCTGGCATTTCAGCCCACATGTCCCCGTCTTCTCTGAACAGCGCTGCCAGGAGACACGATGCAGGGAAGGCTCAGATTTCCCCCTGCTATCACCTCCTGGATCGCATTATGATCTAAGGCCCAGACCACCCCAGGCCAAGAATGCACCTGCCTCCCCCGCCCACCCCACCCTGGTCCTCCACCCTCTGAGTTGTCCTCCCAAATGTGCCTCGTCCTCGGATGCTGCTTCTAATCGGCCCACAGATACAGCAAAGTACCCGGAGATGCCCCTGACCCCTGACCCGGCTGAGAAACACCAACCCCGCCCAGCCCCTGGTCGTAGGTAGAAATGAAGATCTGGTCTTCAGATCCAAATGTTTAAGGGAAGCTAGA
This sequence comes from Murina feae, assembly GCA_004026665.1. Lineage (NCBI taxonomy): Eukaryota > Metazoa > Chordata > Mammalia > Chiroptera > Vespertilionidae > Murina > Murina feae. The sequence continues at coordinate 23,027 of PVJC01016271.1, read as the reverse complement.
AATTTTAAGACAGTCTCCTGATTTTAAACATTGCTTATTTTAAATTTTTTAAAAAAATATTTTATTGATTTTTTACAGAGAGGGAGTTAGAAACATCAATGAATGAGAGAGAAACATCGATCAGCTGCCCCCTGCACACCTCCCACTGGGGATGTGCCCGCAGCCAAGGTACATGCCCTTGACTGGAATCGAACCTGGGACCCTTCAGCCTGCGGGCCGACACTCTATCCACTAGCCAAATCGGTTAGGGCCAATATTGCTTATTTTATTTAAACTCGATTCTCTAGTTTCTGTAGGGAGTGGCTGTAGGGTCAAGCCTTGGACTGACTTGTGGCAGAACCACAAGTCCTAGCTTGGAGGGCAGAGCCCTCCCAGCACAATCAAGTTTGACCTCACAGTCCTCCCTTGTTCCTAGGAAGCTAATGGGCTGTGGGAGGTGCAGCAAGTGCTGTGGAAACAAGGCTTAAGTAACAAAATAGATTTGAAGCTCGCCAGAACATTGTAAACATGTTGACCACTCCCCTTGTTTTGCTTCCTGTGCTCTGACAATGAAATAAAGCTTTGGCTTACGGGCTGGGTCACTGTTTCCTCATCCAGGCAGTGATCCACCTAGCCCCAACTGTATTCTCGTCTGTCTCCTTTAATCCTTCACTGTCCCTCCTCAGATCCACTCCTGGCTGTGCTAGACTCGGTTCAAGTTTCTGCTAAGGAACCCCTTTTCTCTCCTCCTTGGTGCCTCCTCTAAACATACAGTGCACGTGAGCACAGCTCATTGTCCTAAAGATGAGTTCATCTGGTCTTTAAAAAAAAAAAAAGGCAAATTAAAAACAACCCTCCACCTAGGCAGCTGCAGGGAGTAGAGGGCGTCAGGTGGCCCGTCCTCCTTGTGGCCTTGACTGTCCTTTGTTCTGTGACTGCAGACGCAGCCGGGCACACCAGGCGGAGACATCCCCGGTGAGCACACTGCCCACAAAGCTACGTGTAAGGCCACGCAGGGTGAGCAGAGGCCACGCGCCCACGGGAGGGAGGACGCGATGCGTCCGGGGCCCTCTCTTCCATGAGCACCGTGCGGATCAGGTTCACCTGAGTGAGCTCCTGTTGCAAACTGAAGGCGACACCCAGCACGGGACCATGGGTGTCCCACGTGGGCGTCCTCCGTGGAGACACGCTGGCTTGTGGCCCCTTCGCAGAGTGGAACACAACGTTAATTACGCAAACGTCCACCTGCTCCAGGCCCGAGTGCTCAGGTATTCAGAGAAAATGGAGTAAAACTGATGCAGATGCGCTGAGGCCAGGCAGCATTTTGTGGGGGACTTGCTTCCTGTCTTCCTGTCACACATTGGTGCTCCAGCAGCAGTGAGGCCTCCTGTCGCAGGCTCGCCAGCTCCTGCCTTTCCCGCAGAGCCCATGTGCAGCGCTTCGTCTGCCCGCCTCCTCCCGCCCGAGAAGACAGGGTTCCGATTCCCACTCCACCTGCGGGCAACACGCCCTCCTCCGCGGGAGGCAGCCCTGGTGGCTATGGTGAGGGCCCAGCGGTGACCCACGCACCTTTTCACAGTGGCTCCTTTGGAAGAACGTTTCCCCGTTGAAGGAGCAGATAAACCTCCCAGGTCACGTCTGGGACTGATCTCGGCTGTGTTGCTCTAACTCAGTCTGGCCATGCCAGAGCTCGAACGGTTTCTCATTCCACCAAAGGCAGGAACGAAAAACCAAACAAGGAAATTACGGGGGAGAGCTTGTGAGCTTGACCCCAATGACCTTAGCGCCCCAAGATGCCCTAAGCCCCAAGCTCACTTGGCAAAGACACGAAGAAAAAGGTCCGGGGAAAACAAGGTGAAGGGACGCAGCCCTTGCTTGGAGAGGGAGGGAAACCCTGCAGGGAGGGGTCCTGGCCAAGGCCGGGCACGGCGCCTCTCCCCTGGACATCTTCAAGCGGCAGCATTTTTCCCTAAGAATTCAAGGAAGTTTAACTTAGTTTCCCACATGTGACTAATATACATGTTCCAAGTATCTCCTTTGAGACACAGGTGGGTCAGGCACAATAGTAACCGCCCGCCTTCCCCATGAAACTGCCCACGCTCCCATTTCGGGATTGGGTGACAATGTCACAGAACACGGCGAGGGTGTGGGCTGCAGGCAGAACGGAGGGGCTGATCCGAGGGCCTCAGAATAAGCAGGGAGGCCCGAGTGACCGGGTGGGCCCGGCAGGCACCAGGAGCCACGGAAGGCAGAGCAGAGCCTGAGGAGGCCTGGGAGGCGCCACGTGCTTTGAAAACACAGGACGGGGCCATCAGCCCAGGCAGCTGGGGCCTCTGGGAACTGGACGAGGCCAGGAAAGAGCCTCCCTCCCCAGAAGGAACCAGCCAGCCACTCTGGCTCCAGCCCGGCAGACCCACCCTGGACTTCCGGCCACAGACGGCACGGTGCCTGCTGTGTGCTCGAGGCACCGGGTTTACGGTGGTTTGCTGGAGTGGCCGCAGGAACCCGGGGTACTGACTAGTCTAACTGATGCTGCTGTTGCTCTCCGGGGGCCATGGGCCCCTCTGCCTCCCTGCCACTCACACTCAGTGATTAGCAGGCGGTAGGAGCACCGACTTCCCTGGGGACTCACCACAGACACCTCGCGTCTGGGGAGGAAAGGACTGGGGACTGTCTGACGGGACTTCTGCCCCGGCCCCTGGTCCCCAGGAGGAGCCCACGAGCGATGCTGGTCCAGAAAAGCAAACGGGAGCCACAGGTCTGAGTGTTTGTCTTGAACATTTATTGACGGGTCCCCACGAGGGCTGCGGCCAGAGAATCGCTCCAACATGTTTCCAGGGAGGGACTGGAGGACGCTCGCGGCTACAGGAACCTTATCCCAGCTCCAAACTGGACGCCATCACAGATCCTAGAAAAAGGGCAGGAAATCAGTGCTGTGGCGGCTCTGCTCGGCCTGCGGCTCAGAGGCACTCGCCCTCCTGGTCTCAGAGGCGCCTGCCCTTCAGCCGAGATGGCCCTTCTCGCCTCTGCCTGTCACTCCTGGGGCGCAGCTCCCCAGCCGGCCGCCTCACTCATCAGTCTCCAGAGCCCCCCTCAGCCATACATCGCGACCCCGCTGTCTCAGAGACGAGGGGCCACAATCACCGCCGGCGTTAAACCTGGTCAACATTTCAGAACTGTTTCCGTTCCTGTGAAGGCCGAATCCTAATGAGAGGGGCAGGGTGACTCGGGGAAAATCTATGATCTGCACACACTCCCAGCCTGTGCTGCAGCTTTCAGACGTGCCGTTACATTCTGACAGCTTCACTCCAGCGTCCCCAAGTCCCAATTTGGATGGCACAAGAGTGACGGCGCGGCCCTCGAGGCACCGCCCCCGTCCCCCCCATCCCCCTCCCCCCCAGGATGCTGAGCACAGCAGCACCTGCGGCGGCAGCGCCTGGAGCGCAGACAGCCACAGCCGTGCAGCCCGGGCGCAGGAGCCGCTCACATTCTGGTCCTAAACACACACACACACAGCAGGCTTCTTCCTTCCCCAAGGAATCCCCTCTAAGACCTTTCCTGATTTCTCCTGGAGGGAGGGGAGCCAGGCTGCCGGGGGAGCCGGCCATTCCCTGTGAGGACGCGTGAGGAAGGGTCCACTCCACGGGCTCCCACAGCCGCGGGGCTGCTTCTCAGGGCACAGTGACCTTCAGTGGCCTCAACAACAATGCAGCCTCCGTGGAGGGGGGCTGCACCCCACTGTGTGAAGGACAGGATGCCCAGGGCAAGTCACATGGCCGGGGAGTGCCGGAGCAGGGCTGGGAGGCGGCAGTCCGCCCAGGAGGCTGATCCTCAGGCCGGTGAGCGACGATAAAGCTACAGCTAAACCCGCGTGCACTTCGAACACCCGTAACGCACTTCCCTGTGTAGTTGGGACCAACAGCGAACACAGTTAATACACACCAAGCTCGACATGGGAACGGCCTGTGTTGCTGAGGCGGGGATCGTGCAGAACTGGTTGGGACAAAAACCCCAGCAAGGAGGTCGGCACGGAGAGGTGACTTGTCTCTCCGCAGCGCCGAGCCGAGCAGAACAGTCCCGCGTGGGACGAGCGGCTGAGCGCTCTCTCGCACTCGGCTCTCGGAGGAGCAGAGGTGGTGGCGGGGCTGCCGGCCCCCGGAACGGAGAGAGAAACGTGTTGCTTACACCCTGAGTCTACGTGTTCTGTTACGGCAGCTGAGCTGCTGCATGCACGGTGACAGGATTTCTTAAAACTTCATCTGCACCAAGTAACAGAGAAGGAACCCATTTCTGTAACTGTAACCGGCCCCTGTGCTGTAGTCACCCGTGCAGTCAGCACGCCCTGCGCAGTGAGACGCCTGGCGGTGTGTCCCCCAGGGCCCTGCGGCCACCAGCTGGCGACTGCACTGGGTCAGCAGGCGGATCAACAACGCCTCGCCAGCCCGTGCCGACCTGAGGAGCTCCACCACGTGGCAGCAGCAAGTGCAAGCGTGTGAGGTGGGGACACGTCACGTATTTCCCTCCAGACAAGACAGAAAAGGAAACAACGGAGGAAAACTCTCCATCTCTCGCTGCCTCTTCAATTTCTCCTAAAATCTTGAATCTCAAAGGCCGCCAGCGAGATGCCTCACACGTCCAAGACGGTGAGGTTACCAGGCGGACGCGACCGAGGGCGCAGCACCTACCTGTCGCCCGTCTGCACGCCCATGGGCACGCAGTAGTTGAGCTCCAGCCGGGCGATGTTGCCCAGCCGCAGCACGATGCCCGCACCGTAGGACCAGCGGATGCACTCGGCCAGCTTGCGGAGGTGAGCGTTGGGGCCCTCCCCTGAGAAGAGAAGGAAGGAGGTGTGACCCCCGGGCGCCCTGTCCTTTCACACCACCCGGGGGCCAGCCCCAGGAGCCGGGAGAGGACCAGGACGGAGAGAGGGCGTGGGGACACACTTCCCCGTCCCAGAGCCAAGCGTTTCAATCGTCTGGGCTCGGCCGGCACATTCTGCCCTTTTGCCAGAACGGCATGTCCCCTCCCCCGAGCACCTGAACACGCCCCTCAGACACAGGCTGAGGGCCTGTGCCGCACGCAACGTTGCACACCTCACGTCCCCCCGGCTGGATACGCCCCCGGGGCCTCCCTTGCCCTGAGCTCCATGAGAACGGGACCCAGTCATGGTCTCACTGACCGGCAGGGGGAAGGGGCGCCGGGCACGTCTGCTGGGCAAATGCGTAGATTTGTCTTTGCAAGGCAGCATTCGAGGAGGATTTTCCTTGTGCGACCCAATCACCCAACCACCCAACCAGAAACGTTACTCTGCGCATGTCAGGTGTCGTATGCATTTTTTAAGGAAGGCACAGCCCTTAAATGTGAAGACAGCTAGCGGGCACCGTGCTTTCAGACATCAAGCCCACCGCCGCGCAGCAGCGGCCAGGAGCCCAGCTCACCGTAGTTGAGGTTGCAGAGGTTGCCTGCGTTGAGGAAGAAGTGCGTTCTGAAGAGCTCGCCGAAGCCGCCCTGGCCGGGCCGGAAGGGTAAGGGGGTGTACAGGTGCAGGCCGCCCGCCCAGTACGCCTCTCCGCCCAGGTAGTCTCCTGCAAGGCGGGGTGCAGAGCGAGACAAGATCACACGTGTGCGAGGCCCGGGGCCACAGTTCTCGTGAGCAGGGGTGTGCTGCGAGCACACGCACAGCCTCAGGCCTGGCTGCTCCCCACGCCGGCCTCGTGGATAAGCTTTGTCCCGCTGACTTTGCAGAAAAAGTACCAACACCGCTTAGAAAGCAGTGAAGTGAGACACACAGCATCCCTGTGAAGCTCTGAAATGCAACAGGCTCACCGGGGCCGCAAGCAGCTCCAGCATTAAACACAGTGAGGCCTCGGGGGACGCGCTGTCCCCTAAGCGCCCATCGCCACCACCTGCGTCCGGCACGTGACAGGCAGCATTTTGCAAAAACTCCACAATGGAGACAGATGAATGTGTCCCTGCGCTTCCTGAACGTGCTGCCCGCGCTACGAACCCACAGGCACAGCGTCTGCCTCTCACGTGGAGGCAGCGCCCAGCGCGATGCTGCGAGAGAAAGGCTCCTCGGCGAGGGTTCCTGAGCCGGTGACTGCCCTCGGGTTCTCACAACGCCGCCACCTGCTCCATTTCAACCACAAACAGCCACAGCACGAAAGTGACAAGAAAACACAACCCCTGGAACGTTTACACGTTCTTGCAAAAGACCTTTATAAATGGTCTTAAAACCTGATACGAAACGACAAACCTGCAATAAAAAGGAGAGACGGCCGTCCCTGCGATTAGCCTGGAATGAGCTGCTGCATGACGTGGAGACTCGTCTCCCGCGTCCCTTCCTCCCTGAGGCTCTGAGGCGGTGTTCTCAGTGGTTCCCACCCTCCCTCATGCTGCGACCCTTTACTGCAGCTCCTCATGTGGTGGGGACCCCAATCGTAACGTTGTCGCTGCTACTTCATCACTGTGATGTTGCTGCTGCTATGAATCCTAATGTAAATATCTGACATGCAGGATGGTCTCAGGCGACCCCTGTGAAAGGGTCGTTCCACCCCAAAGGGGTCGCGACCCGCAGGCTGAGAACCGCTGCTGGAACCAGGCAGGACCAAGAGCAGGAGGCCCGTGCTTGCTGCTCCAGCAGCGGCCTCTTTTCATCTAACCCTCGCGTGAGAGGCCGGTGGGGACCTGGTAACACGGGGGTGGGAAGGAGAACCTTTCGCTTCTGTTCAGAGAGAACCAGCGACACGCGGGCCTTGCATCCAGGGGGCGATAAGTAAAGTGCGAGCCGTTTCCATAGATACACGGCTAAGTCCGCCGGCTTCCTTAGCTCCGACACCTCCTGCTCTTTGGTGTCTAATTTCTTGACGGTGCACAGGCGCCTGTGATGCGTTCCCTTGCACACACACGTGTACATGTAGACAAGTACATACATCCTGAGCGTACAGCCCTGGTTTCCACACATAACACACCACGAAAGGAGCACCTGGACGGAGCAGCAGGCGTGGGCAGCCCCTCAGGCCCTGTTCTCTTAACCCGCCAGGCGCGCGAGGCGAGCGCTGCCCTGCCTCACTGCGCCGTCGGGTAGGCTGGCGCCCCCACGTCATGCGCGACCTCCGGGCCAGGCTCCTCGAGGTGCCACTCCGGAGGCTCGTCCTGCCCTCACGCAGCCAGCGACCGAGACGCTCGCCGTCACGGCTGAGGAACAGTCCACGTGTGGCGCTTCCACGCTTCACCGTCTCATTCTCCGACGGCACCTGGTTTCCAGTTTTCGGTCGGGGGGGGGGGGGGAGCGTGCGTTATTCAAAGCCCCTGCGCATAGACTGTAGGCTCTTGGTAAACACTGTCAACCTGCTTTCATGAAAAGTTAGGACAATCTACGTTCCTGACCACAGAATTTCCCAGCGGGCTCCCTGACAGCTAACCGAGGGGAATCTCACTGTGTCTAAGTTTCAGGCAAGTGTACCGACTCCTGCTTTTTCATGGAAGCACTCACAGTGCTTACTTACAATGAAAAATAAAACACAACTACCCATAAACTACGTTACTTTTCTAAGAAAATGACACCCTGAGAAAGCACTCCAAACGTAAGTGAAAAGGGATCGTCTGTATTTTGTACAAAAGTCTGTGCACGGGCTCTCGTTATTTATAAAAATATAAAACCGAAGCAACGAAGACATTAAAAAACATGAAAATCGGGGCAGAATGTTTTAAAATGGGACAAACGCACCCACCGAGTGATGTTTCTGAAGTTTATCGTGACGTGTGGAGAAACCTGACACAATGTCAAGTGCCACAGGCTCAGGCACCAAAACTCTCTCGTGTCTCAGAGCAACACGCAGGCAACACGCCTCCACACACGCAGCCCTGCCGCTCAGAAGCTCCGCTTCCACGTCAGATGATGGAGTTACAGAGGAGCACGAAGACTGCCCCGTTACTCGCTGAGCCCCGGTTTCACAATCACAGGAAGAGCCGTCTCGGTGTCTAACACCTGGGCCCTGTTTGGAAAGACGCTGGCGTGGCCAGCAGATGAAGGGTGCAGCCATGACCAGGACACGTAACTATGGAGGCGCCAGGTGGGCACTGGAAACACGGCGTCACTTCCTAACGTATGTGACTGTCTCACCAGCACGCTGTGCACCGGAGTCTAACACAAATGCTGCTGAAGTGTAAGTCCTTAGCTCTGCCCACTGCGGTGCGAATGCAACGCGGCGCGGTCCCTGCAAAGGCAGTCGCCCAGCTCTTCCCTGTGACTCAGCAGTTGTGCTCCCTGGCATCCACCCAAATGACCTGAAACCTATGTCCAAACGGAAACCCACCCGTGAAAATTCCATCAGCTTTGCTCCTAACTGCCACGAACCGGATCCCAGACACCAGCCGAGAAGTCCTCCCATAGGTGAGTGGGCAAGCACACTGGTGCACTGGCACGTTATTTACACAATTATCATATGGAACCTTATTTGGAGGCAAAAACAGCTGAGCAATCGAGCTATAAAAAGACTCAGAGGAACAGTAAATGCCACTTAGTCAAAGGCAGTCTTCAAAGACTTCGCACCGAATGATTCCAACTCTGTGACTTTCGGGAAAAGGCAAAACAATGGAAACAGTGGAAAGTTCAGCGGTTGCCAGGTTGGGAGGTGGAGGGCTGAGCTGGAGCATGGTGGGCGTGCGGGTGGTGAAACCGCTACAGGGCCCCGTGCATCTGCTGACCCTAACGCGCGCCACGGGACGTAGCGGGTAATGCCGCGTCGGCACCGGCTCAGCAATGACGACAGCGCAGCACGCCACCACGGTCAGCAGCGGCGCGCGCGTGGCAGGCCGCGGGAACCCTGCACTTTCTGCTCAGTGTTTCTATAAACCTAAAACTGCTCTCAAAAATAACGTCTACTAATTTTAAAAATTACAGTATGTCGCCTGGCTGTTGTAGCTCAGTAGCTGAGTGTCGACCTGTGAACCAGGAGGTCACGGTTCAATTCCCCATCAGGACACATGCCTGGGTTTCAGGCTCGATTCCCCAGTAGGGGGCATGCAGGAGGCCGCCGATCAATGATTCTCTCTCATTGTTGATGTTTCTATCTCTTTCTCTCTCTCCTTTCCTCTCTGATATCAATAAAAAATATATTTGTAAAAATTATAGCAAGTCTGCCCTAGCCGGTTTGGCTCAGTGGATAGAGCGTCGACCTGCGGACTGAAGGTCCCGGATTCAATTCCAGTCAAGGACACATGTCCAGGTTGTGGGCTCGATCCCCAGTAGAGGGCATGCAAGAGGCAGCTGATCAATGATTCTCTCTCATCATTGATGTTTCTATCTCTCTCTCCCTCTCCCTTCCTCTCTCTAAAATCAATAAAAACATACTTTAAAAAAAATTATAGTATGTCAATAAGATGAGATAAAGTTATTTAAAATGATAAAGTACATATTCTTATAAAAATCTTCATTATTGCCCTGACCGGTTTGGCTCAGTGGATAGAGCATCAGCCTGCGGACGGAAGGGTCCCAGGTTCGATTCCGGTCAAGGGCGTGTACCTTGGTTGCAGGCACATCCCCAGTACGGGGTGTGCAGGAGGCAACTGATCGATGTTTCTCTCTCATCGATGTTTCTAACTCTCTTTCTCCCTTCCTCTCTGTAAAAAATAAAATATACATATTTTTAAAAATCTTCATTATTGTTACTGGTGAGAGAAACAAGGTTATCTCCCACCAATAACAATCACACACGCCTTCAGCGGGAAGTGGGATGTGTTTTTGCTTGGATGTATTTTTGCTACATTTCCCTTAACAAGTATCTCCCCAGGCCTGCTGGGTGGTAGGCGCTGTGTTGGTGGTGACATCCACTATTGTGGCGGTTTAGACAGACACATCCTGTCAAAGCTGAGGGTGGGGCTGGGAAGACAGACCTTCACTCTGCGGCCCGACGCTGTGCATGCTGAAGCCGCGCACGCTCGTCGGTCCCCCGAGGTAAAACCTGGAAGGAAACGCAGCCATCAGAGGGAGCCGGCGGGAAGGCGCACAGGGAGCACACTTCAGCCCCGGGCGGTGCACAGCGACGGTGGATTTCATAAACATCTAACCCCATTCCTCTTAGTCCTTGCCCGTCTTCTCCACCACGGCTGTGCTGGAATGTAGCAGCCCCTGCGGGCAGTTCTAGAACGTTTGCTTCCTCAACAAGGCTACAATGGGCACCTTTGCACATGCATCTCCCAACACTCCTAAACGTATTTCTGTGCATTGTATTCGTGGAGGTGAAATGTTAGGTCCCAGAGTTTAGAAATTACAAACTTTTATGCTTCCAAACAGCCAGCCAAAAGGCTAGGTTAAGCTCGTGCCAGGCAGAAGGAGTTTCTGGCCCTGGAAACAGGTTGAGCCTTTCCAAGCAGCCAGGGTGACAGCACCCCCTGCTGGCCGGAGCACGGCTGCCATCACCAGGTTCCGAAAGGCAAGCTCAGCCTCCTGGGAGGGGCGGGGGTGTTCCTAGGCCGCACAGACCTATTTCCACATTGAGGAATCAAAGTGAACGAAAGTCATTTACAAAACCCCGTTCTCCACAGCGTCATTCATGTGCAAGTGAGCAACACTGCAATGCTGCTTATGAAACAGTTCTCAGGACGTGGGGAATGGTATATACTCCACAATTTCTTTAAAACTTCTTTAGTGCTGGCCGGTTTGGTCAGTGGTTAGAGCGTCTCCCCACATACCCAAGGGCTGCAGGTTCAATCACCGGCCCGGGCTGGGATGGGAACTGGAGGAACCACTGATATGTCCCTCTCACGCTGACATTTCTCTCTCTCTTCCCCTCTCCCCCTCCCCACCTTCCACTCTACAAAAAAGATCAATGAAAAAAAATCCTCGTGTGAGAGTTTTAAAAAAAACATACAAACTTTTATGAAAACAGGGAGAACACAAATCTATACACAACATATGTCAACAATTTAAGAACAGATGAGTCTATAAATTAACACGTATAAACTCACGTGCACAAAAAAAACAGAAAAAAAGGAAGTCGTCTCAAATGTAAACTCCACTGAGCAGAGCTGTATTTTTACCTCCTGAAACGTCCCTCTATTTTTATATTTCAGCAACGTGTATCGACTATTTCCTCTCCTACTCGAGAGAATACAAGTTCTTTAATATAACCAAGTTAACTCCCTCCCCGCAAAAAGGCAACTTGTTAAGCAGGAGGTATGCTGGGTATTTTGAAACTCACGAAACATAAAAACTAAAGTAAAACTGGAAATGTTTGCTCTCCTAAGCGTCTCTGAAACCCTTACAGAAACCAACGCAGAGGAGCAGCAGGAAAGCACCTGCCTGCCCAGGACCCCTCACCCCACTCACCTGTCGGCGATGCTCGATGGCTTATCTCCAATGGGGACCAGCATCCCGCCCCAGAGGGACGCTGAGACGACCTATGAGACATGAGAAACCGCTGTTCCCTGCAGTCCCCTCATCAAGAGAACAGTTACACCTGCCGGGGACCTCCACCCTGGGACGTGGGATGCGCGCGCCTACGGGGCGAGCACGAGGGATAAGAAGGCGTGACATCTGCTCAGACACTCACTGAATCGAGCACAAGCTGCTTATTCAACTGGAGCTCAAAATCTTCTTTTATGAAGTTCACGTCCCCTCCGGTGTAGCCAGCCAGCTCCTGGGGGCGAAGCCACAGGTCAAAGAGGAGCAGACAGGCCGGCCCGCACAGGCTGCTCAACCACCTCAGCGCAGCGCCATGTACTGTGCTGCCCGTTAGAAGAGGCAGAACAGCCTCCCAGCGCTGTGCCAGCTCGGTGCAGGTGGTACCGGGCCTGATCGAGACAGAATCACCAACATCCTGAGCAGCTGGAGCTGCCCATCCCACATGAGAGGAAAGGGCGGCGCGTGACCATCTTATCACAGAGCCTGCAGTGGGTGACACTGCTGCTGGCCAAATCAGTATTTGAAAAAACATCATACGGGCACTGACCATTTTTCCCAGTGGTTAGAGGGTCAGTCTGCACACCAAAGGGTCTTGGGTTTGATTCCCGGTCAAGAGCATGTACCTCGGTTACAGGTTCGATCCCCAGCCCTGGTTGGGGCATGTGCAGGAGGCAATTAATGGATGTGCCTGTCTCACATCAATGTTCCTCTCTCTCTCCTCTCCTCCCTCCCCACTTCCACTTTCTCTAAAAATCAATGGAAAAAACACCCGCGGGGGAGGATTGAAAAGCAAACACCATCAGCACATGTCCCACAGAAGCCGGGGGCAGCTGCTCCGACCCTGCGATCAGGACAGAGCCGCAGCGCCGCAGCCTGCCCACGTGTCCCTGGCACCACAGCCTGGCCCCCGCCAGCCCTGCCTCGAGTCGTTTCATGGGAAACCACTCACACCAAAGCACAACTGTCCTCCTGGCCCCTTAAGTGACACCAAAGAGGCCAGAGGGCGCTCTCTCTGGGTGAAGGTGGACTGACATCCCGGCGGGCCGTCCGACGACGACCTTTACAATGAAAGGAAACCGGTCAACACTGAAAACGTGCCCCCAGCCCCGGGGCCCGCGTGCAGGATGCCCAGGAGCAGGAACCCTACCTGGTTCACTTTCAGCAAAGCCCCCCTCCTGGGCAGGATGGAGGAGTTCCGGGAGTCGATGACCATGGCGTGCTGCAAGAAACCCGCCCCGTGGTCTCGGTTCAAAGGGCTGTAAAGCCACAGCACTTAGGAAGCACCAGCCGTCAGCTAGGCCTGAGCTGAGCACGCACAGCCCTTACACCATTCTCTCTGTGGAGACCCATGAGGAAGGTGGGACCGTCACCCCGTGTTATGCAGACAAGTCCCGCTAGTGGGGCAGGCGACCCGCCCGGGGTCCGCTCTCTCAAGGAGCGCGACCCCCTGGCTGAGGTCCGTGCAGCAGCTTCGGCTGGAGCCCAGCGGCTCTTCCGCATGCTCCCTGCCGCTATCTCAAACATGACAATGGGCGCGTCCGGGAATTCAGGGACAGGACGCACCATCTTTCCACCCAACCTGGACACTTGTCACCCGCCCCACGTTGGCGAAGGCTGCTTCCCCAGGTGCGGTGCGGCTGCAGCAGAGCGTGCAAACAGCCTCGCACAGAGGCCCTTACCGAGAGGGAGGACTTCAGGGAGTGGCCGCTTTCCTGTCGGACGGCGAAAGACGCGGTCCTGGCGAGGCAGCCCAGCTCGCGCCACACGCCCTCCCACTTGACGGTGTGGCTGGTCTTCCAGATGGGGAACTGCAAGCACACGGGGCGGTCACCTCCCACAGGTGAATCCCGGGGACTCAGGTACACAGGGCGGGAATGCTGGGAGCCCACTCACGCTGTACTCGGCTGACACGCCTCTGTCCGTCTCCCGGAGGGAGCTCCACGGGAACTGCCCCGTCACCTTGTACAAGTTCACGGAGAAGCTAGGAGACAGCGGGACAGAGTTTTAACCGCAGACACAGCGACGACAGCCCACACGCGTTTAAAGCAACAGACCTAGGAATACACTTCTGGGGCGCAGCAAGCCAGCTCTCGAACGGTTCTAACCCTTAACCAGGCCACTGCACCAGGGCTGCTGGGATCCTACTTTCTCTCGAAGTGTCCGGGCTGCGGCCTGAAGAAGGACAGGCCGTAGGAAGTCTCTTTCGTGCCGTAGGAGAACTGGAAGGTCACCTTCTCTGCCCGGCCCAGCAGATTGGGGAGCTTGAGGCCGAGTACCTGGGAGGGAAAGAGGCCGAGGTTACGCTGAAGGAGTAACTTCTTAAGAAAGAGCCGGCGGGTGGGGGGCCCTCCACACCGGACAGCGACGCGGACTGCAGACCTGGAGCCGGGCGGCAGCCATCTGCGGTCACTTTTGCCTGTAAGCCCCGTCCTTGCCCAGCGTCCCGGGCCACTAACCCCACTAACTGCACTGCGAGGCCCAGGGAAACCAGCTCTGGGGTTTGGAGTGCAGGGAAACGTGAGCAAGAAAGGGAGCATGAACGTCCCCAAGCCATTCGTAGTCACTACTGAGGTCAACACTGCCTTCAACCACCCGGAACGTATGATCACCAGGGAGACGAAGGAGAGCGCACAGGTCCCCTGACAGATGGCGAGCAAGGTGAAGGGGGCATTCTCGAGCGCGGGCCGCCCTGGGGGAGGGACGCCCTCGTACCATGCTGCCCTCGTTGTTCCCGACCATGGTGTTGTAGCTGCCCGTCAGCCGCCGCAGCTCGGTCACTTCAAAGGTGACGTCCAAGCCGTTCGGAAGTGCGTCGTCACCTGGGCGAGCAAAACGCACTCAGCACTGAGGCTGCAGACGGCTTCGCTCGGGGCCCACTGCTCAGCGGCACCCGCAGGCCTCGCCTGGAGAGCGCGCCCTCTGCTGCCGGGCTCGGGCGCTGCGCGCAGACCACCACCCGCCACCAGGACGCCTGAGGCGGGAGGACTCGGGAAGCAGGCGTGGCTGCGCCGCCAGAATCCTGGCAGCGCCTTGGTGAGCACGTTATCTGCCTCTGTTCTGACGTCAGGAAGAGATCTGGGGCTCAATCAACTGTCATTAAAGCGTGGAATCCGTGTGCCAAGGACTGTAGTAGCCCTGGAAGAGCAGCGTGAGGCGCGCAGACGCACAGGTGGTGGCTGGGGCCTCCTCAGGCGGGGCCGGGGCGGGCCCTGGGGTGATGAGTGCCTGAACTCAGTGCAGCCGCCTCATCACCCACCGAGGGCCCTGGGTGCAGGGGCTCAGGCCAGGCTCTGCAGGGCCGAGGCCTCTCGTGGGAAGGAAGGGGCTGGCCCTGACCCTGGCTGCACAGGACGGTGCCTGCAGCTGTCCCTCCCCGACGCCCCAATGCTGAGTCTGTTCTTAGGGTGGAGGTCGGAGCCTTTTTTTTCTTTAATGAGTAGATTTCACTGTTTAAAGTGGTGTTGGGTTTCAGTGCAGTTTCCGTACGCCCTCCCTGCCTCTCCACCCCCTGGTGCTAACACCCCGCCACGGTGAGCTACTCAGTACAGCTGAGCCGGCAGTGCCACACCGCTGTTCACTGAAGTGCGGTTTCTTAGGGTCACACTTGCTGCTCTTGGCTCTCGGCAGCACCCACCATTGCAGAATCATCTGGAACGACTGCTGTTTCAGAGTTCCCAGGGAATTCTGGTGTGCGGCCAGCCGACGGTGCGCACATCACACTGCCAGCAGGCAGGGGGTGCTAACGCTAACCGCCACCAACACTCGCCACTCGGAGCAGCACACCAGCGTGGTGGCCGAGGCCACCTCCGTCACTCTCGTGTTGGTCTGGGCACGTTGCTGAACCTCTCCTTCTTCTAAGAGTGACAGTGACACCTGCCCGGCTCTGAGGATTCACTGGGACCGAAACGCCTGCGCAGAGCTGGGCTCGGGCATGACTGTCACTCTGAGGATGCAGGTAGCCGGCCGCCGCCTGCATTTCTCTCCTCTTGTCAAGCCAGTGTCTCCAACCTCACTGCGCCACAGTCACCCGGGGCTCATTATGCCGGTTGCTGGCTGCACCCTCACTTCCTGCTTCGATTGACCGTGTGTTTCTGCCACGCCCCCGGGAGAGCAGCGCTGCTGGCGGGACCACACCATGAGAGCCACTGTCCCGGCCGTAAGTGGAGCCTCAACTCCTCCTGCGCACGTGGTCACTCAGACTTCACTGCCCACCCCCTGCGGCCCCCCTGCACCAGGTGTGGCCATGTGAGTGAGTCCTGCCGGGGGAGGAGACAGGTGCCTCCGGGAGGGGTGCCTCTCACCCCTTCCCGCCTTCCCGACGCTGGAATGAGACGTGAACTCAGGAATGGTGCTCAGCCATCACAGGGACCGGGGCACAAAACCCAGCCACGCAAACAGCTTCTGGGATCTTGGGGATGATGGGAGTGACAAGACACCCCGGGAAAACCACACCAGCCCAGGGGACCTCAAGGAGCAGAGCTACGACACCAGCCCCAGACGCCTGCCACAGCAAACAAGCAACGAGCAAAGCCTGAGGCTGAGCTCTGAGGCGTAGTGCCTCCTCTTCTCCAAGCACATTTCCATGGAGTCTGCAGGAGCCCAGCGGACAGCTGCCAGGCCGGGCTCCCTCCTCCGGGACCCTCCTCACGCCCCGGTGCCATGCAGGCTCAGAGGACATCTCCAAAGCCAGCCTGCCCTCCCTGAGCCTGGCACACAGTCGTGACTCCGGAGGCTGCCAGCTACCCAGCCCGGTGCGAGAGAAGCCCGTGATCCTGGAGGACGGGTGGGAGGGGACGCGCCCACAGCACGTACCTTGACACGTATCGATCAGGACGTCCACTTGCCTGAATATTCCCAGGCGGAGCAGTTTCTCACGGGCTTCGTGAGACTTGCGCATCACCTACGAGAGAAACGAAGATGCGTTTCCCTCAGGCGCCGGCGACGCTAGCCCGTGTCCAGGCTGGGGGCTGCCATGTGGGACCTGCTGGCCACTGAGCAGCCAGCGCCACTGCGGCCAGACACAAAAGAAGGGAAGGGACACGAAGGGGCAACAGAAAGCCCTTTGCCGAGAGCAGAAAGCAGAGCACGTTGCACGCCTTTTGTAGAAACAAAAACCCGGTTAAAAGGCCACGGCCCCGCAGGTTCTCCGGGAGGAAGCGCCTCGGCACGAGTCACCGCCCGGAGAAGGGCCCTCCGCGCCGCACGCACTCCTAACGCTGCTTGCGCGTCCTCCTCGCGCGTCCTCCTCGTCAGCGCCAAGAGCATCCTCTGGGCAGGAGTCCTCCTGGGAGGGCCGGGGAGCAAAGCTGACGGCAGGGAAGGGGGAAGGGGCAGCGGGAAGGACCCTGCGCACAGCAGTTAGGTTTCATCCTGCAGAAAAGGGGTTACTTGAGGCTGTCAGCAGGGGAGGCAGGACGCAGTCTCCTTAGGCAGGAGCTGGCCGTGCGGGTGAACACAGAGGGAGGAGGAGGGACCCCACCGCAGGCCCGCAGCTGTGACGGTGGCTGGCCACGCTGGTCCCTGTGTCAGGACAGAGGAGGGGCCGAGGGGGGCCACTGACTGGATGGAGCAGCTGAGCGGAGGGGAGGCTACGAAAACGGTCGGCTCTGGGCTCTGGCTTCTCGGGGCAGGGCTGCTGGGAAGAGGCCAGGAGCCCAGTGTTCAGCCACTAGGGCTGGCGAAGCTTGTGGCAACCCCGTGGGGAAATGCTGACGGGCAGCTGCCCGTTCGGGGCTAACGCTCAGCAGGGGAAATGGCTGGAAATGAGGCGGGGGAGCCCTCAGCATGGGGCTGTGGGTGCGATCGCCAGGAGGGTGACCGCACCCAGGAGACTGACCCTCGTGGGAAACCACACTTGAGGGCGGTCACCGGTTCCCCCTCGTTCCGAAGCCGCCACCGGCCTGAAATGAGTGACGAGGTGGGAGGCGGCCAGGAGAGCTTGGATCCATGGAAACCAAGAGAACGGAAACGTCAAGAAAGGAGGATAGAGACACTTTGCAAAGACGACGAAGCAAGGAAAGCAAGTGCGAGGAGACAGTCATCTTCTCTAACGTGCAAGGAGCTTATGAGCACAGGCCCACCGTCCGAGGGAAAACAGACGCCAGCAGGTGACTCGCAAGGGAGAAACGTGAATGGCCAGCGGGCATGGAGATGTGCTTCCTCTCATTCATAATTAAACAGCGCAAATTGAAACAACGAGATGGCACTTCTCGCCTTACAGGCTGGCACGGATTCTTCAAGGGCGAGGACGCCCGGTGCTGCGAGACAGGCTCTCGCGCTGCTGGGAGGTGCGGCCTGCACTGCTCTCTGGGGGGCGCGATGGCACGCATGCGAAAGCTGGGGCACACGGCCTTTGACCAGAGGCCCCGTGCAGGCCAGGGTCCTGCAGGTACGCCGTGAGGTGCGCAGAGATGCTTCCTGCTGCCTCGTTCACCTGAGACCGCCTGTCTGATGCGCATCCGCAGGAAACGTCTCAGTAACCGATGGGATACGGGCAGCTGGCACGTGCTGCCGTGAAAAGATGCCCGTGGTAATGGATCACGCCCAGCGTGAAAGGGGCAGGAGAATCGTGGAGCCCGGGGCTGCTGTGCAGGCTCGGCGCGTCCTGCCCCGCGGACGCCGTTCCTGAAGGACGCACGGAGCCCTCCGCCTGGCTTCCTCTGAAGGCTGGGCGGGCCTCGGCGTGGCAGCGAGGGACCAGCCCACACTTCATTTCAATGCCCTCTATGCCATTAGACTGTTTTTGCTGTTTTTTGAATTATACTTATATATTACTTTAATTTCTTTTTAAAAAAATACTAATTTTTAAAAGTGGGAATGGCCAAACACTGCTGCCGGGTCAAGTAGAACAGGGGCTGAAAGCAGCCACTGCCCTGCCGGGAGGAAGCTGTGGGTGGCCCTGCCCGGCACGCAACTGTGGTTCCAGGGTCAGAAGGACAGAGAGACCCCCGGGGGACAGTAGATGATGCAACCCATGGGAGACTGTGGGAGGGGAACCCCGAGGGCCCCCACAGGAGAGTGGGGGAGCACTAAGCAGGGTGCGGCGAGGCGGCAGCACTGGCACCGCATTCCCCTTCCAGGGCTGGGACCTGGGGGAACACAGGGTGGGCGGCCTTGGGAGAGACAGACACCGGCTCAGGGACAAGGGGGAATGCGAACGTGTCGGTTTGTGGGAGGCGCCGGGGAACGGAGGGGGTTCAATCTGGGGTGCCCATGCTCCCTTCAGGGCAGGGGGCAAGATTGGGACGGGCACGCGGCGGTGTGAGGCCACAGGAGCCACGGGCTCTTCAGAAGGGAACGGAAGCTGCCACGCAGAGAACACTTGCCTCGATGAGGTTTCTCGCCTTGAACACGTCCCCGATTTCATACATGATGATGTCGTCCTTGGTCCTCCCAAGCCCGTCGAAGTGTACGTGCTGCACCACCACCTGCGTGACGAGAGGACAGGCTGCTGAGCGCGACTCGGCACGAGCTCGGCTTCCAGGTGGAGGACAAACATCTTTAATTGATTCCAACTTTAATGACCACGTTCCTTAATCTCAGACTTTACCCTATTTATTTTTCACACCTTTTCAAGTAACTGGTGACTTGAGCGTACCCTTTGCCGCATCTGCACTTCCTCTGAACAAGGCCACCTGCACCCAGATGACCAGGGGCCACGCGGGTCCTCACCCAGCAGGCCCAGAGGCCCGTGTCCTCCCCAGCGGGCCCCCAGCGCTGGCCCCGGGTGGCGCCATGACCTGGTTTCACGCTGTGTGCATTTAGCTGGAGATCTCCTGTGAGCTCTCTGATGAGAGCTGACTCGGAGGGCCTCTCACGGTCTCCTGGACAGGAAGCCCTTCCGGAGTAGGAACTGCTTCTCGCTCACCTGTTTCCCTAACAGCACTGCACACAGTGACACGCAGGTGCTTACTCAGCTTGTTCAAGAACAAGGAGCTATTTTCAACACAGGGTACAGCAGTGAGCAAAGCACCAATTCCTGCCTCAGTGGAGAAAAAGGCAATGTGTATGGAATAGCAGATGGTGCTAAGTAACAGAAAGATAATAGGGTTCACTGGGGAAATTTCTAACTTATAGGTGATCGGAATACTGCACAGAGAAGACCTTAATTTAAGAATTAATGAAAATGTGCTTTCATTTCTTCAGCTGTATTTCATTTCAAAAGCAACAGAGTTCAGGAAAAGTTGCATTCAAGAACTAAGTCTTTTCTGGAAGCAGGGGACACAGTGTAAACTTAAGAATTTGAGTTAGTCTTTGAAATATATTTTTTTTTACTGACATAAATACAAACATAAAAGTTCGCTTAAACTTTCCACGTGAATAATCAAGGAAGAGCCATTTTTCTAAACAGATGCTGCTTCTCTAAGCCACGGTCTCCGTAGAAGGCAGTCGGCAGGCTGCAAACTCTTGGGGGGCGGGGGGGTCCCGGGTCAGGTCCGTCCCTCCCATTCCCTAGAGGCTGAGAGAAGCGCCTGCTCCTCCCGGCAGCTGCGCCGAGCCCTCCCAGGAATACTCACATCTTTGTTTTCAAGAACTTCCTGTTTAGCTTCAGGCTCAACTTCAACAAATTCAGCTTCTTCTCCTAAGCCTCCAAAATCAGGCCCACTGCCCGGAAGGGGCTCCAAACTCTGGAAGGGAGGAAGGAACCACAGAACAAATGAACTTTTAAAAAACCAAAATCTCAGTTTTGTCTTTAAATGATGCTCCAGAAAACGCAGGACTGTGGCTCCCGTCAGTAAGTGGAGGCTGGAGCAGGGTGGGGGCCCAGGGCATAAGCTGCTGTTGCTGTACAAGTCTCATATTGGTCTCGGGATCCTCGGTGTCCAGTGTATTATCAATAAGTAAAGCAAACATGCATTTTCCATTAACCGAGGATTACGGCCAGGTCAGTTCTGCACACCTGAGGCCCTTTGGAAAATAAAAATGACTTCAAAATAAGATGCCACAAGGACATGCATCAGGGAAAAGAAAACCATTTGCTTTCCTGCTGTTAGAGAAATCATCCTGACTTTTTAAATCCAAGCTGGATATTCTATGACAACTAATTACACTGGCAGCCCAAATTACTAGAAGGTATTTTTCTGGACCTGGTGTATCTGTTTGGGTTCAGCAGGTCTCCCTCGGACACTGAGGAAACTGCACATGCTCATAAACGGGCCAGAGAGAGCCCTTTCTTCAGCGTGAACTGACCTTATCTTGAAAGCATCAAAGCGCTCTCTGAATAAGGATTCCACAGGCTGGGCCTGGTTCCCCTTCAGGAGACATATAGCAGTGGGCATAACAACATACGTGTCATATAGTATAAGCTTGCTTCACACAGGGATTCCCAGACACGCCTGGAATGGATTCAGCAGGTCTAGCGTGGCACCTGGTAGCTGCACAAACAGGCAAGTTTGGGGACAACCATGCTAATCAGCTATCTGGCTACTTCCTTCTTCCACTAATTCTCTATAAATAAACACTCTCAGTCACAGAAAGCCTGACCCCTGCAGCGAGCAGCGCCGTGGGCCCTGGGCCGCCTTCTCCCTGGAACACTCCACAGCCTCTCGTCAGTGCGTCCTCTGTAACGTCACTGGTTCTTGGGGAAGATGATGGCCTGACATAGCAGGTCCTCCGTCCCATCCCAGCCCAAGACTGCACGGTCCTCAAAAGTGCCTACAGGTCAGAACTCAGCCAGACCCCTTTGCAGGGCACACTCCACCGTAAGGCCCACTCTGCGCCCTGACCCTCACTCTCATGTCCGTGCACACCTTGCTCTCTCTGCCACAGGCAAGTGCCCCTGGAGTAGCTTAAGAGCCGCTTCAGCGGCATGTCCCCTGTGAGCCGCCCCTGGCTTCCTCAGGTAGAACCGGGGCCCCCTTCACAGGGATGCTCAATAGCAGAACGTCACGGCCTTTGCCCTCTTTCTCTCATGTTCATCTGCCCGGTCCATCGGGAGAACTCAAGTGTCTGTGAAGTGGGAGGGTGACTGACCCCTTTTGTTCATTTAACAAACGTTTACTGAGTGCCGACTGTATGCTGAGCACCAGGCCCACGGCAGGGAACGCCGCGGTGAGCCACCCAGACCAGGTCCCTGCCTGCTCTACGACAAAAGTAAAAGGGGAAGAGGATGCTAGCAAAGAATATGTCATTTATTTCCTACCACTGTCCCTTCACTTTTGTTGTGCAACATTTTTAAACCAGAATCATTACTTTATTTCTCAAGTATATTAATAAGTTAGTAACTTCTTCCTGTGCCACTTCATAAAAGTTATTTTTACTTAGTCCTAACCAGTTTGGCTCAGTGGACAGGGCATTGGCCTGCGGACTTGAAGGGTCCCAGGTTCGATTCCGGTCAAGGGCATGTACCCTGGTTGCGGGCAAATCCCCAGTAGAGGGTGTGCAGGAGGCAGTTGATCGATGTTTCTCTCTCATCGATGTTTCTAACTCTCTATTCCTCTCCATTCCTCTCTGTAAAAAATCAATAAAATATATTTTTTTAAAAAGTTGTCTTTACTTAAGTTTACACAGTGCAAATCATGAATGCAGAGTGAATACTGTGGTTATGAATATGTGCACACTCAGCCTACTTAATCCGACTGCCAAGCAAAATATGCTCTTTCCAGGCACAACGTTTATATCCCATCGTGTCTTTAAAAATCCTACCGTTTCCTGAAATCTCGGAGCATGAAACAATCCTCACTAAAGGTCGGCCAGACCCGCCCGTCTTCTTTAATCTGAAACGCAGGCTTTCGGTGATGATGTCTTTATGATCTTAGCTACGTCAAAGACTGATGTCCTAAATGAACTCTTACCAAGAAATGTACTTAGTCACAAATATGAAGAACCTAGCATGTGGCAAGCACGTACGAGATCTTCACCCTCCGAACTTCTATTCCACTGTCTGAGAGAGCAGGCATGGTGCTAGGTGTCTGGTGAAATGTGTTAAAATAAATGTCTGGATCTGGCGTCTAATCGTTAAGCAGATCAGCCTGCCAGCCAGTTAAGTTTTATTGCGCCAGGCACTGCAGTGCTAACTGAAGGGATCGGGCATAAAATGTCTCACGAGTTAAGAAAAACATCCTTAAAGTGATACAGACTAGAATCGAATAGAAAATATTTTTTAAATGCCCAGCTGGTGTGGCTCAGTGGTTGAGCGTTGACCTATGAACCAGGAGGTCACAGTTCCATCCCCTATCAGGGCACGTGCTCAAATTGTGGGCTCGATCCCCAGTGTGCGGCGTGCAGGAGGCAGACGATCAGTGACTCTCCCTCTTCATTGACGTTCCTCTCTCTCTCTCCCTTCCCCAGGCTCTCTCTAAAATCAATAAAAACATAGAAAACATTTTTAAAATAACAGAGATGGTGTTCACACGTGCTTGAGGATACCAGACAGAAAGCAGTTGTCCTACTGTGAGTCTTGACCAACAAGTTCACGTAACACTGGCTAGTGAAATTTAGGCCTTTTCTTTATCAATACACTAATTGAAGAAGCCGCAATTCTAACACTAAAAGAGCTCAATAAAGTACCCCTAGCACCTACAACAGCACCAGCACCATGGCAGCCCACTGGCCAATTTCACTTGAATGAATGCATGCATGCATGCATGCATGCATGAGTGAGTGAATGAGTGAATGAATGAGTGAGTGAATGAGTGAGTGA
>PVJC01016270.1:0-33902 GCA_004026665.1 Murina feae | reverse complement strand
TTGCCCACCGCACAATGGCGCGACGGGGGAGGGAGTGCCGGTTTCAGGCAAAACCAGAGGATTTATAGGGCCGGAAGTAGTGGGTGGGGTAATGCGTGTGGCCCCTGTTGATTGGTCAAGGGAAGGTCTTTAGCCAGGCATTTCCTCTGCATCCCTATTGGCAGATCTTCACGCTTGCACCGCCCTTCCGCCCTTACAAGAACACCACTCTATCAACACAGGGAAACAGCCAAAATGCAGAGACAAAGAAACAGATCACAAATGACAGAAATAGAGGAAAGCAAATGACTGAATATAGAGTTCAAAACCATGGTTTTAAGGTATTTCAAAAATTTTCTAGACACCACTGATAAATTTAGTGAGACCCTCAAAGATATGAAAAAGGATCAACTAGAAATTAAGCATATACTGACTGAAATAAAGAATATTATACAGAGATCCAACCGCAGACTAGAGGTTCGCAAGAATCAAATCAAAGATTTGAAATATGAAGATGCCAAAAGCACCAAACTGGAAAAGAAAAAAGAAAAAAGAATCCAGAAGTATGAAGATAGTGTAAGGAGCATCTGGGACAACTTTAAGCGTACTATCATCAGAATTATAGAGTACCAGAAGAAGAGAGAGAGCAAGATATTGAAAACCTATTTGAAGAAATAATCACAGAAAACTTCCCCTACCTGGTGAAAGAAATAGACTTACAAGTCCAGGAAGTGAAGAGAACCCCAAATAAGAGGGATCCAAAGAGGACCACACCAAGATACATCATAATCAAAATGCCAAGGGCAAAAGACAAAGAGAGAATATTAAAAGCAGCCAGAGAAAAGCAGTTAGTTACCTACAAGGGAGTACCCATATGACTGTCAGATGATTTCTCAACAGAAACCATGCAGGCCAGAAGGGAATGGCAAGAAATATTCAACGTGATGAATAGCAAGAACCTACAACCAAGATTACTCTACCCAGCAAAGCTATCATGTAAAATTGATGGTCAGATAAAGAGCTTCACAGATAAGAAAAAGCTAAAGGAGTACATCACCACCAAACCAGGATTACTTGAAATGCTGAAGGGCATTCTTTAAGAAGAGGAAGAAGAAGAAAAAGGTAAAAATAAAAATTATGAACAGCAAAGTGACAACAAATAGATATCGATCAACAAGTGAATATAACAATTAAGTCACTATAAATATCTGATTAACAAAATAAACTGGTGAATAGAATAGAAGTAAGGGCATAGAAAGGGAATGGACTGACAATTCTCAGGGGGAAGAGGGTGTGAGGGGTATGGGAAGAGACTGGACAAAAATCTTACATCTATGGATGAAGACAGTGGGGGGGGGTAAGGGGACTGGGTGTGTAGGGGGAACCAGGTGGAGGGGAGCCATGGGGGTTAAAAAAATGAACATCTGTAATAATCTGAACAATAAATATTTAATAAAAAAATAAAAATAAATGAAAAAAGAATGAAGTACTGACACATGCTGCAGCATAAGATGAATCTTGAAAACATGTTCTGTGAAAGAAGCCACAAAGAAAAGATAACATATATGATTGTGTTTATATTAAATGTATAAAATAGGAAAATTTATAAAGACAGAAAGTAGATTAGTAGTTGCCTAGGTATGGGTGAAACAATCCCAACTAATTAAAGGATTGTGTTTGAAATCTCAAAAAAGTAGGTGGGCCTAGCTGGTGTGGGTCAGTGTTGAACATCCACCCATGAACCAGGAAGTCAAGATTTGATTCCTAGTCAGGGCACATGCCCAGGTTGTACGCTTGATCCCTAGTAGGTGGTGTGCAGGAGGCAGCCAATTGATGATTCTCTCTCACCATTGATGTTGCTCTCTCTTCCTCTCTCTAAATCAATAAAAACATTTTTTTAAAAAGTGGGTGAGTGCCCTAACCTGTTTGGCTCAGTGGATACAGCGTCGGCCTGGGGACAGAAAGGTCTCAGGTTCGATTCCGGTCAAGAGCATGTACCTGGGTTGCAGGCACATCCCTGGTCGGGGGGTGCAAGAGGCAGCTGATCAATGTTTCTCTCCCATCGATGTTTGTAATTCTCTGTCCCTCTCCCTTCCGCTCTGTATAAAATCAATAAAATATATATATTTTTAAAAAGTGGGTGAGTGAATTTTAATATGCTTACACTATGGAATATTGTAGTTAAAATTAATGGATTATATTGAATAGAATGAATCTTGACAATCTAATGTTAAAAGGAAAAACCAAGTTCCTTAAAATTTTATGTAGCATGAAACCCATTTCATAAAGTTAAGTATAACTAAGACAAATCCAGAGATAGAGAAGCATTGATCAGACTGTCAAAGTTCAGAGGGAAGGTGTGGGGAAAAGGGAGAGATCAACCAAAAGACTTGTATGCATGTATATAAGCATAACCAATGGACACAGACACTGGGGCAGAGTGGTGAGGGCATGAGCAGGAAGCTGGAGAGAGTAGCAGAGGGGAGGATAAGGACACATGTAGTACCTTAATCAATAAAGAAAATTAAAAAAAATTTTTTAAGATTTTTAAAAAGGTAAAACAATAAAAAATGTAACTAAGATAAAAATCTTATCTTAGAGTTCTTAAGTTCTCAAGTTTAAATTCTTTTAAATTACAAAAATTAAGAATTTCAAGTTTATTCTATATAATAAAAGCATAATATGCAAATTGACCATCCCTTTGGAACGCCTAAGCCATGCCCACCAGCCAATCAGAGCGACTGTATGCAAATTAGCCCAGCCAACATGGAGGCGGGCACTCACGGAGCTGAGTAAACAGGCAGTTTCCATTGCAGCAGGAGTAAAAGTGTTTGCAGGCCGCCTGGGCGTCTCCTGGCTCCAGGCAACAACATATTTGCAACAATGTCTCAATCATAGAAGCCTCGGGGGCTGAAGCAAACAGCAGGCCGGGCCTGACTTCTAAGGGCAAGTGTCTCAATTATAGAAGCCACAAGGTGAAGCAGAGAGGAGGTTTCCTTACCTGCATAGGCTTCGACTTAAAGGAACAGTGTATCAATTATAGAAGATAAACAAACCCCAGAAACCTGCTTCCAGCCAGCCTTGCTGGGACATTGGGTCAATGGGAGCTGTGGGCAGCCTGAAAGTCTGAAAACACCCCTCAGCCCGTCACCCACGCTGGCCACACCCCAGTAGGGTGAGGGACCCCACTGGGGGGCTTGGCCACCCTGCAAACAGCCATCAGCCCCTCACTCATGCTGGCTACACCCCAATGGGGTGAGGGATGCCACTGGGGGGCTTGGCTAGCCTGCAAACAGCCATCAGCCCCTCACCCAGGCTGGCCAGGTACCCCAGTAGGGACCCAAAACCTGAAGGGACTATGGGCAGCCTGAAAGTCTTAAAACAGCTTTCAGACCCACACCCAGGCTGGCCACACCCCAATGGGGTGAGGGACCCCACTGAGGGGCTTGGCCAGACTGCAAACAGCCATCAGCCCCTCACCCAGGCTGGCCAGGCACACCAGTAGGGGCCCCAAACCTGAAGGGGCTCTGGGCAGCCTGAAAATAGCCTCAGCCCATCACCCAGACTGGCCACACCCCAATGGGGGTGAGGATCCACACTGGGGGCTTGGCCAGCCTGCAAACAGCCATCAGCCCCTCACCAAGGCTGACCAGGCACACCAGTAGGTGGACATTTCCAGAGGGGTCCCAGACTGCAAGAAGGCACAGGTCGGGCTGAGGGACGTCCCGAGTGCACAAATTTTTGTGCACCAGGCCCCTAGTGGATTATAAGGGAATATAATTTATCACTAAGTTTACATATACAACTGATTATAATACTCTGAACTACATGGACATATTTTTTCCAAAGGAAATTTTAATTGCATGACAATGTGGAACAATGAAAGTTAAAAGTTTGTAAAAATGGTCCATGATTTGACTTTTAATGTTAATTTCTCTCCCTTATTATTCTCAGATAGTTTGAAGCCAAGGTGGAATAGTGATAATAAGATTATAAATTTTTACCGCAATTATAGAAATTATCACCAAAATGCTAGAAACACCCATATTTAAGAAGCAGAGGTTGATTCTTACTAGATTAAAAATGCATCCCACTCTTTCCATAAGTTAATACATAAGGATGGAAAAGAGGCTTTGGCACTCAAACACACTCATCTCAGAACCACAAGGTAATGATACAAAGTAACAAGACTGTGGGGATTCCATATGGGTGACAGAATCTGAGTAACTCTGAGTAGCGGTAGCAGGAACATTCAGAGTCCAGTACCTACGATGTCAGTAGGAAGAGCTGCGGATTCTGTCATCAGCAGCTGCATTGGTGATCTCACCACACAAGTTCTTTGCCATCACTTAGAGCATTATTCCTGTCTCTATATCTTTATTCCTTAGCACTCTAAGATTTTGTTTAAGCAACTCAGTATTCTATAAATGAATCCCTTATATACTCAAATAAACAAAAGTAGACCAATCCACTGTAACCAATATGTGTGTCCATTAAAATTAAAAGTACAAAAGGTGGCTATAGTAGAATTTTCTGTGGGTGATAATTAATCATAATTCTCTCCTCTTGATTTCTGCACAAATGAAGAAATAGAGCATTTGTGTTGGTAATGCTTTATGAAAAGAGGCAGCCTGAATCTGGAGTTAAAATGCACATCTTAATACTTCATTTAAACTCTAGATATTGAAATACATACAGTCAGAGGACTGGGCCTGTAGACTGGCCCTGCAGACTAGGCATAAATAATCATGGTCTGCCTGCCCCAGAGAAGACAAAAAATTCAGGGCCAAATAAAAGGGGGACGGTAATTTATGTGTTTTAACACATTTCACCAAGGCAATATATCATTTCTCTTATGATATATAAACAAAAGGGATAAAAATTAACTTCAAAAACCAACACTTAAGTCTGTAAAAATGGGGGGAATGGTAAAAAATAGTCCTGCCCAACAACAACTGTCATCAGGTCTAAAACATGAAGGCAAGAAAGTTAAATAGGTTTAAATACTGTGACACGAATATATGATTAAATCTTCAGATTATAAATATCAAAGGAATCTACCACTTTATAATCAACTAGAGGCCCAGTGCACAAAATTCGTGCATGGGTAGGGTCCCTAGCAGCTGCCAGCTGCCGGCTGGGGCCTTCCTTCATTCTGCACTGTTCCCTGGTGGTCAGCGCATGTCATAGGGAGCAAATGAACTCCCAGTTGGTTGAACTCCCAAGGGGACACTTTCATATTAGGCTTTTATATATCTAGATGCTCTAATAAGAAATATTAAATTCTCAGAATTTACTAACATTTTTTGTTATTAATCCTTACCCGGAGGATATTTTTTCCATTGCTTTTCAGAGAAAGTGAGAGGGAAGGAAGGAGGAGGGGAGGGAGAGAGAGACACATTGATTGGTTGCCTCCTACACGTGCCCCAACTGGGGGCAGCAAACCCATAACTGAGGTATGTGCACTTGACTGGGAATTGAACCCATGACCCTTTTGTGTGTGGGCTGACACTCAAACCACTGAGCCAAACTGGCCAGGATAGCATATTTTAAGTATTATAAAGCATTGCATTATAAAGATACTAGAGGCCCAGTGCACAAAAATTCGTGCACTTGGGGGTAGGGAGATGGGGGCTCCCTCAGCCTGTCCTGCATCCTCTCGCAATCCAGGGCCCCTCAGGTAGGGTCCCTAGACCTGGCCTGAGATCGGGGAATATCAGGGCTTTCCTTCCCCAGGCTTCTGGCAGTTGGCCCCACCCCCCGCCACTGCCACTGCTTGCCATCTATGCAGTGCTGTCCCCCGCTTCCCTGTCACTGGTTGCCTCCCTCTGCAGGTGACAGGTGTGGGGTGCAATTTCTTGGCTGGCCTGGGCCTCCCTCTGCGGGGTGACCAATGGCGGGGCCCCCAGATCAATCACCCCACAGAGGGAGGCCCTGCCCACCTGCTGTAGGGCCATTGGCCGGGTAGCCTGGGCCTTCCTCTTTTTTGTTTTTTTCTTAAAGTAAGAGTAATGTTTACTGGGTGATAAAGGACTGAGTACTCTGAAGGGTTTACCAGGATGAAAATGCACCACACCCCTGCCCCTGCCACCCTCAACACCCAGAGACTACAATACTTAGAAGTTACACCCAACAACCTTAACTGCTGAATATCTGTTCATAACAAACAAACCATAGCATATTTATACTGTATCACATGTAGTGATTATGGAAATCTATTTATATATTGCTGTACAAAAATCTTTTTCTTTTTGGTAAAAAATATTTTTTAAGAAAGAAAGTATATAAAACATGTGCAGTAGAAAGCCCTGCCAGGGCAGCCAGTCTGTAAACATTCAGTGAGTATGTGCTTTGAAAGAGTGCCCATGCCTCGTGCCCACAGCAACTCCAGCAGGGCCAACAAGGGTGCACCCCAGCTGCCACTCTGGGCAGGACTGAGCTGGACCACGGTGGGTGGGTACAGCGGGGCCTTTCTCCTGCCTGGCGTCAGGGTCAGGGTCAGGGCTGGGGAAAGGCAGATTGCAGTTTCACTCTGAGTTCCACACTCAGCCTAATTTTGGTTGCAACTCATGGCTTTTCCTGGCTGCTTGGCTGGAGAAGTGCACACTGCTGCTTAGTTGGGCATCTCTCCCCAGCCCAGAGCCTCTGCCCTGCCTCCTGCAAGCCTGGCCCCAGGAAGAACAGGCCACCCTCAGGACTACTTTGGTCTCAGCGATTGATCCTGGTTTCATCAGCCTGGGTTTGTTCCCCTGGTTTAGCTGATCTGAGTTTCACAAAAAAGCCCAGCCAATGCTGGCTGTGCTGAGCCTCATTGAAGAGTTTTTCATGCAGCAAGGAAGAGCCCTCTGGGACCCTCCTCCTCCTCCTCCTCCTCCTCCTCCTCCTCCTCCTCCTCCTTTCAGCTCATGGTCATTTCTTCTCCAGCTGCTCCAGCAGTGGGTTGCCTTCTGAGTTGAGGGTCTTAATGCTGTCGGTCCTGACGATGCAGGTGGGCGCGGTGCCGGCTGAGCATCAGAATGAGCTGCCACTTCTGCTTCAGTTCCTCCATCTGGGTTTTCAGCTCTGCACTCATGAGTTCCAGCCACTCATATTCCCACTGCAGAAACTCCCTCCACTCCTTGTTCCCGCATCAGGCTGCCTTCACTTTGTTCTTTTCCAATGCCTTTTCCTCCGCTCCTCTTCCTCATCTAGCTCACTTTTCACAGGTTGAGGCCTCTTGCCCAGTTTCACCTCTAGGAAGTGCAAAGGGGCGATCATGGCCCCAAGGTTGTGAATATCAGCGTATTTTAGCTCCTCTGCAGTCAGGGCAGGGCTGGGGAATCCCGCCATGGGCAGAGCCCTAGCAGAGGGCCCCCAGTCATGGAAGGGTCTGGGATATGCCCAAGCATCATAGCAGGAGGAGTGACAGTCCAGACCTGCAGAAGCCACGTGCAGAGTTGGAGACTCCAAGCCTGGGCCAGGCTGCAGGCGCCAGCCCCTCCCTTCAGCGTCCACTGCTGCCAAAACCTCCCATTGCAGCCTCCCCAGGCTGTGGCAGGAGTCTGTGTCTCCCTCTTTGCGGCGATTGATCTCGGGGCTCTGATTGCCTGATCACCCCTAACTGCCTGCCTGATGGCCCCTAAGCACTCACTTGCCTGCCTGATTGCCTCTAACCACTTGCTGGGAGGCGGAGGGAAGCAGCCAGGTCTCTGAGGGCCTGGTAGTTCTGGTCTCTGATCATTCTGCTGTTTTGGTTGCTGGGCTTTTATTATATAGGACTAGGGGCCCAGTGCACGAAATTTGTGCACTTGGGGAGGTTCCTCAGCCCAGCCTGCCCCCTCTCACATATTGGGAGCCCTCAGGGGTGTCCTACTGATGGCTTAGGCCCGCTCCCTGCTCCCTTTGGGGAGCAGGCCTAAGTTGCAGTCTGGCCTCCCTTTGTGGGAGACAACCAGGCTAATCAGAGGAAGCCACCAGCCCATCACCTCACTGCTAAAGTCACTACCAGTCACTGCAGCCACCAAGGTGTTTTCATCAACACGGACTCAAGTCCCTTCACCATGAAGAAATGACAACTTTCTTTAGGCATTTTCAAGATGTTTCTTTCATAGGATATGACATTTTTTTTCTTTCTTTCTTTTTTATCCTCACCTGAGGATACGTTTCCATTGATTTTTAGAGAATGTGGAAGAGAAGGGAAAAAGAGAGAAACATCAAAGTGAGAGGAACACTTTGATTGGTTGCCTCCTGCATATGCCCTGACCTGGGCCCTGGCCAGGGAGGACCCTGCATCCTAGGTACATGCCCTTGGTCAGAATTGAACCCAGATCCTGCAGCCAGCAGGCTGAGGCATTATGCACTGAGCCAAACTGGCTAGGGCAGGATATGATATTTCTTAGCCCTCCAGCAGTGGACCTTCATTTATTTTCTCCAGGAGTGTGGTGGAAAAACCCTAGATCACCTTTAGGGATTCTTATTACACAAGTTACTAAGAATATTACCAGTGGCATACAGAGAGCTTAGCCAATGAGAGCTCAGAAAAGGTGTTTCCTCTGTAGTTCACTCCGATCACTGGTTCCACCCCTGCTCAGGCCTGTAACCTCTGGCTGAGGATGCAGGCCTGGGCAGAAGGCCCCCAGACCCCTGCTTTGCTGGCTACACTGGTGCCCAGACCCCTGTGATTGCAGGCTCTTCCCCTGCCCCTCCAATCGCTGGCTCTGTGGAGCCCAGGCCCCTGCAATCTCCAGCCTTGCCCCTGCCCAGGACTGAGGCCTCTGGCCCTGGCTTTATGCCTGGGTAGGGCACCCTCATACCCCTCCTTTACTGACTCTTCCCCTGCCCCCTCCAATCACCAGCTCCACCCTTGCCCGTTCCTGAGTCCTCTGGCGAAGTTCTCTGACCTGGGCAGGGGACCCCCAGCCCCCTCTGATCACTGGTTCTGCCCCTCAGGCCCCCCACCTCCCTAGCCACCTGCCTGGTTAACAGGCCTGACCATTTCAGTGGTGGGGTTGAGCCGGACTGGGCGCCATCTTATGGCTATGGGGCGGCCACCTTTGTCACAGTGATGCCTAATTTGCATATTAATTTTATTAGATAGGATGTAGCTATGGATACCTCCATCTTGTGTCCATGGGGGCAGCTTTCTTGTGGCCATGGGGGCAGCCATCTTTGTCACAGAATGATGCCTAATTTACATATTACTCTTTTATTAGATAGAATGTGGCTATGGGCGCCATCTTGTGACTATGGGTAACACCATCTTGTGGCTATGGGGGCCGCCATCTTTGTCATGGAGTGACACCTAATTTGCATATTACTCTTTTATTAGTTAGGATTAGAAAGTAAGGAGAATGGAGAGTTGTCCAAGAAATGTCAGAACACACGTGTTTTAATGAATATCTACTCAATGTCGACTGTGAGTTCATTTTAAGATACTCTGTATTTAAAATGAATAATAGTCCAAATATAATCCCAATGAGTCTTTTATTGAAAGTTGGTAAAATAGCTTTAAAATTATAATGAAGAAATATTTGTTTTTTATTTACAAATCAAAACTGTATATTAATAATATAGCTCTTAATTTCCAAGTAATAAGTTACTGAAATTTTTAATTCAAAGATTGCTGGAAAATAGAGCACAGAAATAGATCTAAAGATGAGCACTTAATATATGATAAATAATATTTTAATTCAGTAGAAGATGAATAGTTTAATAATAGGTTCTGAAATAATTGGCTTTATTAATATAAAGCTGACATCCTGTGTCCGACCGTATACATTAATTCCAGATGGATTAAAATGTTAAATCTGTATGTGTGAATACACACTCACATAAGTACACATGAAAAACTACACACTTTTCCTTTATCCACTTGCCCTCTAAAATTTTCTGTAAGTAAGGCCTCCCAAAGAAACAGGAAACCCTGGAAATGCTTTGGGAAACCTATTTTATAAAAATAAAATAGACAAAAATATAAGAATGTTTATTGCAGCACTATTTTTAAATTACAAAGAGGAAGCAAACTGAAATATCACAATTGGAGAATAGACTAGATATTGGTACAAGCATACTGTGAAATATACTGTAATCATCAAATCATGGATTGCCTTGAAGGAAAATCCAAAATGTACAGGTGAATGTTAAAAAAGTAAATTATAGAGAAATGTATAGCATATCATGTTTTTGCAAAAATATACTAAAGTAATTTGCTTGTTAATGTTTAAGTACAAAGAAATACATGAGGGATATACACAAGGTTTAAATATTACTCAAAGGAAATGCACAGAGGGGAAGAGTGAAGAATGCAGGGGATGGAGATATTTATTTTTAAAAATTTATTGTCATTATTTCATTGGTTTGGGTACAAATGCATTCATTTCCTCTGCAATTTTAGACGAGGAACTAAATAAATGACTTAAAATATACTAACAAAGAATATGAAATTTCATTTAGAAATTCTCATTTTGGTAGTAATGTAAAATGTTAGAACAAAGTAGTGTCCAATAATTCTCCCATTTGCATTCCCATCTCTACTTTTCTCAAATTGATTATAAAATGTCTGCAAATAAAGTAACTCAATATTAAAACAAACAAAACCCTTTAACATGGTATCTAAAGAAAGAGGTAGCAGGGAATGAAAGGCAGAACTATACTTTGGATATGTGATTTTCCTTTCACAGAATGATATCCATGCAATGTAGGAAGCTGCTTGATGAGCATGAAAATTGAGGCACAGGAAAGAAATGTCCATCTCAAAACACTATGTTATATCTAAACAAAGCTAACCTATGGGACATTTTTAATTTCAAAATTATGGCCCATAACAGTTACAATGTATACTATCTGGCCCTTTTTGGAAAGTTTTCTGACCCTTGGTCTAGAACACAATACATAATTCCAGTGACACATTTGTTGCTAGTGCAAAATTGCAATGGTCTGGCTATTTTTTCTCTTGAGAGTTTATCTCTTTATTTTTTTTCCAATTGTGTGTGTATACATATTTAACTTAGAAAAGGTATAAAATAATAATGTTTCAGTCAAAACTAACTGCCTATACAACAGTGGTATGCCATGTAGCCAGATGTGTGATACCATTCAGATTTGTGTAAGTAGAACTTATATTTGCATAACAATAAAATTGTCTAATGATACATTTCTAAGAACACATTCCTGTCACTTAAGTGGCACATGAATGTATATTCTATGAAACTGACAATGTTTAGAATAAACTTTTAAAATATAGAAAATATTGAGGCTGAATCAAGTCTCTTTTTTTAAAAAAGAATTTATACTTAGAGGTTAGCTACTTTATCCGTGTATTTTTAACCACTGTTCACATCTAAGAAATTCCAGGTAAATTATCTTAAGTTGTACTTTCTCCTTAAATTTTCTTGGTAGCAAGGCATTTAAAAACTCCTTTTGCAAGCCTTTAGCACGTTCACTGCTTTAGTGCTCAGAGAAGTAACCCATGGGCCATTTGCAGAGTTTATATATTTTTGTTGGTCCCCATGGTTTATTTTATTTTAAATCTGAGCTGCTATTTAAAAATCAAGAGCCACCACACACTTTAAAAAATATGTAGATTTCTGGGTGCTCTTGAAGTCAGAAGAGCTGGCAAACGGGGCCTGATTTTCCTCACAGCACTTATTAGCTGGAACTGGTCACTGGGCATCCTTCTTAACTATTGTCCCAATCAGGTTTACTTGTTATTCTTTCGATACACAGTTTGCTAATTTCTTTAGTTTGCATGCAACAACTTCATGGGTGATACTGAAAAATGGCCTCCTTTTTTGTATCCTTCTAATGCACTTCTAACAACAAGATTGTTAATGTTTGTTATGACATGTCTACTTCTATATAAAAAGTCCTTTACCACTTGGTAACGTTTTGCCTGAAAAAAAAAAAAAATGGGTTTGGTGCTTTGGCAATTAATAGTTACTGTTTTCATGTACAATTTACATTTTCCTGTTTGTAAGAGAGTCTTCCAAGAGTTCTGATTTTCTGAGTCAACACTGGTAATTTTTATCTTCCTACAAAATAATTTTGTTTAGGTTTTCAAGTGTATTAGAAAGAAGCATAGTATTCACTACAGCATTTTAAATTAGTAACTCTAAGGTGTCTCTATCTATATGCATGTTGTTATCCATTTTTTTCAAACCTAACGCTGTTTGTCTTTTCATACTTTTTCTTCATAAGTGTCTTGTAAATATTCTTTTTTATTATTAGATATTATAAGTAGTTAAAAGGATGCCAGTCTGAATAAGGTCCTTCCTACACATTACACACACTTCTTTCCCCAACAAATCCCAAGATTATTTCATGTTCCCTAAGAAATAAATGATAGAAATTTTCTTAATTCATTACTCTCAACTTCAATTAACATATCTTGCCTGATGTTGAGTAAGGTCTTCAGAAATAATTGTCTTTCAACAGATAACACTGACAACAATGAATATAACAATGATTAACGTTCAATGAGTATCTATTTATGACATGCATGACTTTAAACACTTTCTCTTATTTGATCCTTTCACGAAATTATGAGGTAGGTATTATAATTATCCCCATTTTATAATTTCTATGGAGACATACATGTATAAAGACAGAAAAATTTTCAGGAAGGATAAATACTAATCAGAAAACAACTATCCTTTGGGAAAGACAATGGGTATAAGGATAGTGGTGAAGGGTCTTACTTGTAATGTTTAAATCTTTTTAAAAATAGATTTTTATTGATTTCAGAGAGGGAGAGGGAGAGATAGAAACATCAATGATGAGAAGGAATCATTGATCGGCTGCCTCCTGCATGCCCCTAAGGATTGAGCCCAAAACTTGGGCATGTGCCCTTGATCAGAATTGAACCTGGGCCTCTTAAGTCCACAGGCCAATGCTCTATCTACTGGGCCAAATGAGCTAGGGCTAAATCTTTATAAGGAAAATATATTCATGCATTATTTCTGCAATTAAATAAAAGATATGATAAAAAGATACACCAAGGGATAATGTCCATCAGGGCACTGTGTATGATGGCAAAAACTCTGGAAGAAATGAAAATGTCTATCAATAGGGGCTTAATAAAATGATATTAGAGCAACACAAGGAAACACCATGAAGCCATTAAAAGATCTCTCTTTACTGAATGCAAAATTGTGTATATTTTTACAATAACAAAGGCTAAATTTTGTAAAAAGCAAAATAAATATCTTCAATAAAGAGGCCACTTCTCTGTTATTAAAGGTATTTTAAAAATAAAGGTATTTTACAAACCATGACATAAACAGATGGACTTTATAGTCATATAAACTTAAGATGAATTAAGATCAAGAATATAACTATAGACAAATTAGGGAGAAATATGAAAATCACAGGATTACATTTCAGTATGAATCTCTTATGTTTAAGGTTATAATGTGTCAAAAGCTCTGTCATTTTCAATACATGCTAGGTTGAATTATTTGATGTCAAGAGAAAAACAAATTTTATTAAAGATCTTCCAAAATATACTCAGGAGTGTTTTTCCTACATTTTTCTTGGGATAAGCTGTAGTCAACAAATAACATGTTTTACATTGCCCTATTGAAGATTATTATTAAGATAATTCTCCGATGTTGAATAGTTTTGAGCTATAATTAAAAGCCTTCACACATTTCATATATTTTGTGGTTTTTCACCAGTACAAATTTTGATGTTGAATAAGTTGTGAACCATAATTAAAGGTCTTTCCACATTCCCTGTATTCATAGGATTTCTCACCAGTATGAATTCTCTGATGACTAATAAGTTGTGAACTCTGAGAATAAGCTTTCCCACATATTTTACATTCATAGGGTTTCTCACCAGTATGAATTCTCTGGTGTCGAGTAAGGTCTGAACCAGAACGAAAAGCCTTTTCACATTCCTTACATTCATAGGGTTTCTCACCTGTATGAATTCTCTGATGTTTAATAAGTTGTGAACTCTGACTAAAGGCATTGCCACATTCCTTACATTCATAGGGCTTCTCCCCTGTGTGAATTCTCTGATGTTGAGTAAAGTTTGAGCCACTACTAAAGGCCTTCCCACATTCTTTACATTCATAGGGCTTCTCCCCAGTGTGAATTCTCTGATGTCTAGTGAAATTTGAGCCACTACTAAAGGCCTTCCCACATTCTTTACATTCATAGGGCTTCTCACCAGTGTGAATTCTCTGATGTCGAGTAAGGTCTGAGCCATAAATAAAGGTTTTTCCACATTCTTGACATTCAAAGGGTTTCTTGCCATTATAAATTTTCTGATGATGGCGGAGTCTTGAGGGATGTCTAAAGGCCTTTCCACATTCTTTACATTCATAGGGTTTCTCAATGGTATGAATAATCTGATGTGTAGTAAGTTGTGAGTCATGTCTAAAGGTTTTCCTATATTCCTGAGTGGCACAGTATTTCTCTTTATTATGAGTGATTTGCTGTAATGTAAAGGATGGATGCTGATTAAAAGTAGGCATGCTTTCATGGGTGTATATTGGTTGACTGAAATGTCCCTCCTGAGAGCCATGTTGTTTCTCAAACTGGTCATTACATTCCCAATTATCTCTGAAACTAGAGCACTGAAGGTCATGTCTTGTAAGTCTTCCCATTATCTCCCACTGGGATGACTCTATTTCATTAATTTCCTTCTTCAGAAATAATTTCTTGGTTTCAAGACTTGATCCCAGGACTGAAAGAGAATATGAAAGCAATAACTCACATTTTTCTTGTTTGGGAGAAATAAAACTTCAATCAAAATGAAAGAATTAAACCATATTTTTTAAAAAATGGACAAGAATAGTGAGAAGAGATCACATACTAAGATGAAGGCAGAAAGTAGGCCATTGGTTTGCAAGCATTGCTATAGGCAGGAATTACAAAGGGGAGCTTGCTAAATATACACATAACTTAGTCTTATCTCCTTTGTTATAAGATGACTCTCATCATACACACACACACACACACACATACATATAAGAGCATGCCACAGCATAAATTGTAAAGTATGGGAAATGATCATACTTAGAGTTGACAGGATTAAATTAACATGTCAAAGGAAAAATTATAACAGGTAGGTGAACTGTACCTGCAGCACTGTAATAATTTTTATAAATAAAGTTTTACTGGAACATAGCCAGAGTTATTTATATGCTGTCTATAGCTACTTTTAAGCTACAATGCAGAAGTGAGTAGTTGCAACAGAGACCACCTACAAGCTGAATATTTACAATCTGAACTTTTATTTTTTTAATATGTTTTTATTGATTTCAGAGAGAGGAAGGGAGAGGGAGAGAAAGAAACATCAATGATGACAGAGAATTATTGGCTGTCTGCCTACTGCATACCTCTCTTGGGAATCCAGCCCACAACTCAGGTATGCAGCCTGAACAAGAATCAAACTGTGACCTACTGGTCAATCTGACCCTTTAAGAAAAAGTTTGCTAGCCCTTCATTAGATCTGTATTGTCCATTACAGTACTCACTAATATTTATTTAAATTAAACTTAACAGCTAAAATTAAATAAAAATTCAAATTCATTTGACACTATTCACATTTCCAGTGTTCAGTAGCTAACTGTGGCTAGTGGCTACCATGCTGGAAATAACAAATATAGATCATTTCCATCATTGTTGAAAGTTCTACTTGACAGTACATTTCTAGATTCTGTAACTAGAGGCTCAGCGTTTCTTTAACAAGTGATAAAGAAATAGACGGTATCCATCCAAATGGGAGAATAGCTTTTAAAAAGTCAAATATTGAATGAATCTACCATGAGTGGTAGATAGGAATAATTCTTTGGGGGCTAGATAATATGTTAGGGATTAGATGAAAATACTATTTGCCTTGGAATTCTGTGATGCTGATCTTAGAAGAAAAGGACTGAACACAGTGCACAAGTGTTAGAGTGGTGCTGACCAATTGACAGGAAGGGTATTTGTAGGTTCAAAGAGAAGAAAAGAGAATATAATGAAAGGTAGTATATTGCTACTGAAAGATCAGAGTATAAGAATCAGTTATATGAGTTTTTAATCTCAAACTACGTTAATTACAAGCATTGTTTTCTTGGACAAATTAGTTCATCTTTCTGAGCCCCCAATTCTCTGTCTATAATATAGGAATGGTAGCTAATGCTTACAATCATTGAGAGGATTAGGAATAATATATGAAATGTATTTAGTATAAAATAACTGTTTTGTATTTGACAGATAATAATATGAACAAATTTCTATACAAACATGGGAATATTCTGCAAGTGAAGTCTTTTGAAGAGCATACTATGGACCAGGAGGGAAACCTCAAGCCAAAGAAGTGAAAATCATTCTGGTACCATCATGTTCGTCTCACTCTCATATAAGGAATCCTCAAATACTGTTCAATCTTGCTCCTAAATAGAGCTTGAAACTCTTTCCTCTATCCTTACTATTTAATATGCAATCTCTCTCCCTTGAACTACTAGAATACCTTCCTACCTAGTTTTCCCACTTGAGGTTTATAATCTTGAATCCACATCACTACAATGGCATTGTCTGCCATTGATCTACTTAAAATTCTTCAGTGGATCCCCATGATATTACTTTTACAATAAAAGCCAAGCTCCTGCCCTAGCCGGTTTGGCTCAGTGGATAGAGCATTGGCCTGTGGACTGAAGGGTCCCAGGTTCGAGTCTGGTCAAGGGCATGTACCTTGGTTGCAGGCATATCCCCAGTGGGGGGTGTGCCAGAGGCAGCTGATCGCTGTTTCTCTCATCGCTGTTTCTAACGCTCTATCCCTCTCCCTTCCTCTCTGTAAAAAATCAATAAAATATATATTTTTTAAAAAGCCAAGCTCCTGAACATGGTCTACAAAGCTCTAAATGATCTGTTTCCTACCTGTCAAATCTTAGTATGTGCTCCCTTTTGGTTTCTAAACTCCATCCACACTGGCCTTACTTTGCAGTTTTTTCAATACTCCTAGCTCTTAGTCCCTCTTAAGACCTTTATAGGTACTATTCCTTATATTTAGAAGGTGTTTCCTTTCACTCTTAGCGTTAATTACTATTGCTCATTTTCCAAATCTCTACTTTTAAAGGTCATACTTTTCTTAGGTCTTCCCTGATCCCAATGCCAAATTATACTCTCCTTGTAATTACCGTCTTATCACTTTGTTCTCTTCCTTAACAGGATTTTCACAATTTGTAATTACATATTTCTTTAGGTTCCTTTAATATGTTTCCCTGAATATTTTTGTAAGGCAAGAAAAATGTCTAATGTCTTCATCAATGTGTATTCAATGTTGAGCCCAGGATCTTGCACATATTGGAAGATCAACAAATATTTATTGACTGACTTGATTAGCATATATACTCATTATTAATAAAGTCTAAAAAATTCCTCTAGAAAAAAAGCACATACTCATTTCAAACATGGCACATTGAATACATGCATTTATTACTACTCCTTCATGAAATACCACTGAGAGTAATGAGATTAAATGAAAGAAGAAAACCCATTAGGATAAAGAGAATAGGAGAGGAAGGAGCAGTAAAAAGATTTTGGAAGTTAGAAAGTAGATAGAATAGTATAAATGATGTAACAACCATTTAAAAAAACTGAGACTAATATTGCAGATTGGACCTATTGTAGAATCCCAGATATTTTTAAGAACTGCAATTATTGAGTACCTTTGAAAAGTTGGGTACATGAGGGGCTGCAAGCAGGAAAGGTAATTGGAAATCTAAATGAAACAGGCAGACCTTATATTCTCAAAACAACCTCACACAGGAGGCTGATTCCCCAGACTACTATATCTAGCAAACTCCCAGAATCTGATAGCCTAGTTTATTTTATTACAGTAAGTCCTCGATTTTTCAGATCTTGACTTAACAGACTTCGGATTTAATGGACAAAATTTCTGGTCTGTAGGTCATATGTGAAAATTAACACCCAGTTAATTTTAAAATGCTTTTAACCAAGATTTTCTTAAAATTAAATTAACAGGTTATATATTTTTAATTAGTTCAGTTATTTTTAATAAATTTTAGTGAATAGGCCATATATTGGAAAAAATTGTAGCAATTTTGCCAACATAAATAAATATTACATATCTTTAACTATAGTCTACATATTTACATTCAAGAGTCACTACTCGTAAAAAATGTTCAGCAAATGCTTAGCATGAGATCACACTGTATAACGAGCATTAATTGGTAATTGGCTCTGTTGTTATGTGGTGTGACTTTTGGCAGCAAGTTTTTAAAAATATTTTTTTTTTATTGATTTCAGAGAGGAAGTGAGAGGGAGAAACAGAAACATCAATGAGAGAGACACATTGATTAGCTGCCTCCTGCACACCCACTACTGGGGATCAAGCCTGAAACCCAAGCATGTGTCCTGACTGGGAATCGAATCCAGGACCTCTTGGTCCATGGGATGATGCTCAATCCATTGAGCCATGCCAAGAGGGTAGCTACAGCCTTTTTTAAAAAAAATATCAGTTTACCACTAATTTTTTTAAAATATATTTTATTGATTTTTTTACAGAGAGAAAGGGAGAGGGATAATGAGTTAGAAACATTGATGAGAGAGAAATATTGATTAGTCGCTTCCTGCACACTCCCCACTGGGGATGTGCCCGCAAACAAGGCACATGCCCTTTGACTGGTACCAAACCTTGGACCCTTGAGTCTGCAGGCCAACGCTCTATCCACTGAGCCAAACAGGTTAGGGCATCTGTAGCAGTTTTAATGCAAGCTGGTCGATGTTCCAATGTGTGCTAAGCCATGCCCCAGCTATGTAGGTTTGTTTATTCTCAGTGACTGGTGAATGTACTCATTTACTAGACCTATTCAGTACAAATTTAAAATCACAGTAATACACATAGAAAATCCTTCTGTGAAATTAAACTTTTTATGCATACTTAATTTTAATTATACAAACATCTACTCTAATAAAAGAGTAATATTGAAATTAACTGTCTCTCTGGGATGCCTAAGCCACGTCCACCAACTAAGCCACGCCACCAGCCAATCAGAGCAGCTGTATGCAAATTAACTCAGCCAAGATGGAGGCCGGCAGCCACGGAGCCGGGTGCGGTGCAGTCCAAGGGTCGTAGGGTGGGCAGGGCGGGGTGGTCTTGGCCAGCCTGCAAACTGCCATCAGCCCCTCACCCAGGCTGGCCAGGCATGCCAGCAGGTGGACATCCCCCGACCCAGACTGTGAGAGGGCACAGGCCGGGCTGAGGGACCCCCCCCCCCCGAGTGCACAAATTATTAGTAAAAACAGGTAAACTAACTAATTTGTCAATTTTTTAACATACACATTAAGAAAACCTACTTTATTATATAATGGGCTTTTGGCTTTAACAGAAATGCCCTCTCCTGAATTAGTCTGTTCCATTGAGGTTTTACTGTAATTTCCAGAAAATAGAGGATTTCATTCTGGAGAAAGACAGCCCTAAAGAAAAGACCTGATAAGTGGTCTAAACCAATAAACAATTCTAGGCAGGTCACTTCCAATAAATCTACACACCCTTAGACACCAACAAGCTCTAATCAGCTTTTTAATGCCATAATGTTTTATATGCAGATAGCCTTGAGTCACTAGCTATTTCAGAAATATCTTAAACATGAGAGATTAAAATAAATAAAGAGGAAAAACTAACTCAGGAAAGAGAAACAATCAAGAAAATTTTTTAATTCATAAGAATAATACTTCTGGGGGGAAAAATAACAATCCTACAAGAAAAGGAAATATTCAAAGAAGAAAAATGATTTTATAAAAATCAATTCAAGGATTAGACTTAATAAAATCCCACAGAAAGTATAACATAAAAAGAGCGATGGAAAAAAATTCCAGGTCTAGGATAAGAAACTTAAGATTTGAATTATCAGTGTTCAATCATATAAAAATTTAATGAACCCTTCCTATGTATCAGATATGGTACCAGACACTGGATATAAAAAGTAATCAAAGCTTGAAACATAGAGAACTAAGAAAATGATAGGGAACAAATGATCAAGAAAATGCCAATTATTTAAAGTTTCTAGAGCTCGGCCAGCATGGCTCAGTGCTTGATCATTGATCTGTGGGCCAGGAGGTCATGGTTTGATTTCTAGTCAGGGAACATGCCTAGGTTACAGGCTTGATTCCCAGTGTGGGACATGCAGGAGGCACTAATGATTCTCTCTCATCATTGATGTTCCTATCTCTGTTCCTCTCTCTTCCTCTCTGAAATCAATAATATATATATATATATATATATATATATATATATATATATATATATATAAAAGTTTCTAGAATAAAATGTTTCAGTATGTATCAAGCCAAATTAAAGAATGAAGTCAACATCATAACATCTCAACATGAACTATTAGAATATCATAAATAAAGAATAAATTCTCAAAGCTTCCACTCAAAGAGATAAAACAAGTCACACAAAAGAACTAAAAACCTAAGTGGGTTTTGGACTTCTCAAAAATACTAGATGCTAGAAAAGTTTAGAAATCCATGGAACAATGTCATATAAATTTTTATTTTTATTATTTATTGCCATCAAAATTTTGAAGGGCAAGTTCTT
Source organism: Murina feae (assembly GCA_004026665.1). NCBI lineage: Eukaryota > Metazoa > Chordata > Mammalia > Chiroptera > Vespertilionidae > Murina > Murina feae. Next base: position 13,385 of record PVJC01016270.1, on the reverse strand, counting down.
CAATGTAAACTTACATCTCCAGTCAAAGTATCAATAAAAAATGGGAGTGAAATGAAAATTTTCAGATATGGAAGGATTCACAAAATACATTTTCTATTTACTTCTCTTGCATACTTTCCTTGGTTGCTTTTGGAAGATGTGCTTCAATATAATGAGGGAATAAACAAAACAAAAAAAAGGTATGAGATCCAGCAGTCAAGGTATACAAAAATACAGAAGAGCCCTGACCAGTTTGGCTCAGTGGATAGAGCGTCGGACTGCAGACTGAAAGGTCCCAAGTTCGATTCCAGTCAAGGGCATGTACCTTGGTTGCGGGCACATCCCCAGTAAGGGGTGTGCAGGAGGCGGCTGATCGATGTTTCTCTCTCATTGATGTTTCTAACTCTCTATCCCTCTCCCTTCCTCTCTGTAAAAAATCAATAAAATATATATATTTTTAAAAAATACAGAAGAGAGTCAAAAGAAATTCAAAGGAGAGAGGTAAAGGGAATCAATGGGATGATGCTAAGAAAATCCATAGAATGATAATGAAGGGAAATTCTAAAATGACAGCTATGTAACATTCTTAACTGGAGCAAACAGAGCATTAGAGGGATGTCTGAGTTTAAAAATACACCAATTATCTAATGTGTCAGGAGACTTAGGTTAATAACAGATAGAGAGAAAGCTAAGGACCTCTCAATGAAGACAAGGATTAACGGCATGAAAATTAACAGAGCTGAGCAATGAAAATCATTTATCTAGTTATTAAGTGAACTAAATAATGACTTAATTTTAAAACTGCAATATAATTATACAAATTATAAAAATTTGTGCACTCGGGGGCTGGGGGGGGGGGCAGTCCCTCAGCCTGGCCTGTGCCCTCTAGCAGTCTGGGACCCCTTGGGGGATGTCTACCTGCTGGGTTAGGCGTGCTCCCAGGGTGGGCGATCTGGCCTAAGCTGGCAGTCAGACATCCCTCTGGCAGCCTGGGAGCCCTCAGAGGATGTCCACTTGCCAGCAGAGAGCAGGCCTAAGCTGCAGTCGGACATCTTTAGCACTGCTGAGGAGGCAGGAGAGGCTCCCACCACCACTGCTGTACTGGCAGCCATCAGCCTGGCTTGTGGCTCAGCAGAGCTCCCCCTGTGGGAGCACACTGACCACCAGGGGCAGCTTCTGCATTGAGTGTCTGCCCCCTGGTGGTCAGTGTCATAGTGACCAGTCATTCCCAGTGGTTCTGCTGTTAGGGTCAATTTGCATATTACCTTTTTATTATATAGGATTTGAAAGATGAAGAAAGAGGGTGTAAAGTAAGTAAGCTATTATCTACAAAATCCACAATGAAAAGTCAATCACCACTAAAACTAGAATTTTTGAAAAATTCTCAGAAAGGGTGACAAAAAAAAAAGTGACAGAGTCTTGGGGAGGGAAACTTATCTACTCTAATAAAAAAGTAATATGCAAATTAACCATCACTCCAAGACACCTAAGCCATGCCCACCAGCCAAGCCATGCCCCAGCCAATCAGAGTGGCCATATGTAAATTAACCCAGCCCAGATGGGGGCCAGCAGCCACGGAGCTAGAGCAAATAGGAGGCTTCTGTTGCAACTGCCTGCCTAGACCGGCTGGTCCTCTGCTCAAGGCAACATGTTTCAGTTATAGAAGCCACGGAGCTGAAGCAAACAGGAGGCTTCATTACCTGCCTAGGCCCCACTCAAGGTAACAAAGTTACAATTATAGAAGATAAATAAACCCCAGAAACCTGATTCCAGCCAGCCTCACTGGGACCTTGGGTCAATGGGAGCTGTGGGCAGCCTGAAAATGGCCCTCAGCCTGTCACCCCAGGCTGTCCAGTCACCCCACTAGGGACCCAAACCCTGAAGGGAATGTGGGCAGCCTGAAAACGCCCTCAGCCTCTCACCCAGGCTGCCCAGGCACCCCAGTGGGGACCCTCAACCTGAAGGGGCTGTGGGCAGCCTGAAAACAGCCCTCAGCCCCTCACACAGGCTGGCCACACCCCCATGGGGTGAGGGTTCCCACTAGGGGGCTTAGCCAGCCTGCAAACAGCCATCAGCCCCTCACCCAGGCTGGCCAGGCATTCCAGCAGGTAGACATCCCCCGAGGGGTCCCAGACTGTGAGAGGGCACAGGCTGGGCTGAGGGACCCCGAGTGCACAAATTTTTGTGCACTGGGTCCCTAGTATAGAAAATAAATGGAAAATCTGAAGGAGAATATGCAGTACCAAAAGTAAAAGAGACTTCCTGAGCTGAAGAAAACTCTTAGTAATTAGATGGTTCCTTTCTGTGCTGAGCAGAATTTATGAAGGAAGATTTTAACTATATATATATCTTAGTAAAATTTCTAAGGTTTAAAGAAAACTCTATAGAACTTAAAACCTAGATGAATCAAACTATATCCAATTCATATGTTTATGTTTGGCATTGCCTCAACAATTCTCTAAAGGTTTGAATAGTTGCCAGCCTTGAGATACCAGGAGATTTAGTAGAGAAATCTGGATTTCCTTAAAAGACAGGATTATCTGGCATTACTGGGTCTGCATTCTCACATGACAGCTATCTCCTGGACTTAACAAGTGCTTACCCCTTTGAGACAGGGTATATATAGCCTCTCTCTCATTAGCCACTGTCCCTACTACCACATGAATCCTCATGTCAGAGTCAGTTGCCATGTACATCTGCAATATTGATTTCCTTGTTTTCACGTTCATTCTGGGAGTTTTTGCTGGATATAGAATTCTGGGTTGAGAGTTGTTCTGCACAATAAAATATTATTCCACATTTTTCCTGGCCTACATAGTTGATGAAGCAAAATCTGTTCATTCAAATCAGTTTCCCTACACATAATGCATTATTTTTCTATAGCTCTTTTAATATATATATATTTTTGTCATCCATTTTCAGTAATTTGATTATGTATCTGGGCATGGATTCCTTTGGGTTAATCCTGTTTGTGGTGGTTGAGCTTCTTGAGTTGATGTATCTTTCACCAATTTTGTTAAACCATTTTTCAAATAGTTTTTTTTTTTTCAATCCTGAACTTTCTCCTCTCCTTCCGGGACTTTAATAGCAAAAATGTTAAACCTTTGTTATTGTCCCACATGTCCCTGAAGTTATATTTTTTAAAATTTCTCAATAGTTTTTTTCCTGTTATTCACATTGGCTAATTCTAACCTGCCTACTAGTTCACTAATTTCTCTCCATTATATTCATTATACTATAAAGCTATCCAGTGAGTGGTTTTTAAAATTTTTTTATTCTGGCCATTGTACTTTTTAGTTTTAAAGTTTCCATTTGTTTTTTATGTCTTTTAATTGTATTGTTTGATTTTCTGCTATTGATTTATATGGGTTCTGTATATAGTTTTTAGATATTAAACCCTTATCAGATACTAGTGCCCTGGTGCACAAAACTCATGCACTGGGCAGGGGGAGGGGTCCCCTCAGCCCAACCTGTGCCCTCTTACAGTCCAGGATCCCTCGGGAGATGTCCGACTGCCAGCTTAGGACAAATCCCCTAGGGATGTGGGAACCTTCTCACAGTCCAGGATCCCTCTCGCAGTCCAGGCCCCCCCATTCCTTACCACCCACCTGTTCACTACTCCTTTCTACTCAACTTGCTGCTCCTTAGCACTGCCACGGAGGCAGGACAGGCTCCTGCCACTGCCACTGCAATTGCCAGCTGTGAGCCCAGCTTCTGGCTGAGTGGCGCTCACCCTGTGGGAGCACAACTGACCACCAGGGCGCAGCTCCTGCATTGAGCATCTGCCCCCTGGTGGTCAGTGCACATCATAGTGACAGGTCATTCTACCAGTCATTCTGCCATTTGGTCAATTTGCATATTAGGATTTTTTTATATAGGATATGATTTGCAAATATTTTCTCCTATTCCATAGATTACCTTTTTATTTTCTTTGTTTGCTGTGCAGAAGCTTTTTAGTTTACTTTTTAGTCCCACTTGTCTATTTTTGCTTTGTCTTTGCTTTGATGTCAAATCCAAAAATCCAAAGCTGTCAAAAAGCCTAAAACCTATGTTTTCTTCTAGAGGTTTTATGGTTTCAGGTCTTTTGTTCAAATATCTAATCCATTTTGAGTCCATTTTTTATGATGGAAGATAGTGATCCAGTTTCATTATTTTGCATGTTAGTCAAGTTTTTCCAACACCATTTATTAAGGAAACTGTCCTTTCCCCATTTTATATTCTTGGCTCCTTTTAATCTGTGTGTGTTTTTATGCCAATACCATACTGTTTTGATTACTATAGTTTTATAATATACAGATGATTCCTGAACAACACAGGACCACTGAAAAAGTTAAAAATCTGCAAAGTATTTAAGTCAACCTTTATTTCCATGAATTCCCAACCATGGTTCAAAAATACTGTTGAACCTTGAACAATGTGGGTTTGAACTGCATGGGTGCACTCAAATGTTTAAGTGGCCCCACCCAGTTCAAACCCATTGTTCAAAAGTCCACTCTAGCTTAAAATAAGGAAGTAAGATACCCCCAGATGCCTCCTTCTTTCTCAAAAATGCTTTGGCTATTCGGGGTCTTTTGAGGTTCCATATACATTTTAGGATTGTTTTTATTACTTTTTTTTTTTTGGTTAATCATTACCCAAGAATATTTTTCCATGGATTTTTAGAGAGTAGAAGGGAGGGGGAGAGACACAGAGAAAGAAACATTGATGTGAGACACATGGATTGATTGTCTCCTGCACATGCCCCCACTGGAGCTGGGGTTCAAGCCTGCAAATGAGGTGCGTGGCCTTGACTGGAATCGAACCTGCAACCCTTCAGTTCATAGGCTGACAATGAGCAAAACCAGTGAGCGCAGGAGTGTTTCTATTTCTCCCAAAGTTGCCACTGGAATTCTGATAGGGATTGCACTGAATCTGTAGATTGTTTTGGGTAGTATGGACATTTTAACAATACTGATTCTTCCAATCCATGAGCATGGAATCTTTCCATTTCTTTGTGTCTTCTTTAATTTATTTCATCAGTGTCTTATAATTTTCAGTGGTTATATTTATTCCTAGATATTTTATTCTTTTTGATGCAATTGTAAATGAAATTGTTTTGAAATTTCTCTTTCTGAGTGTTCATTGTAAGTGTATAGAGACATAACTAATTTTTGAATATTGATTTTGTATCTTGCAATTTAGTTGAACTCATTCATTACTTTTAACAGTTTGGTGTTTTTTTTTGGCAGGGATTTTAGAGTTTTCTATATACAATATCATGCCATCAGCCAACAGAAACAGTTTTACTTCTTTATTTTCAATTTGGATGTCTTTCATTTATTTTTCTTGCCTAATTGCTCTAAGACTTCCAGTACTATGTCAAATAAAATTGGCAAGAATATTTGTCTTGTTCTTGATTTTAGAGAAAAAGCTTTCAGCTTTTGCTACTGAGTATAATGTTAGCTGTTGGCTTGCCAAATATGGCCTTTATTACGTTGAGGCATATTCCCTGTATCCCCACTTTGTTGAGAAATTTTATCATGAGTGGATGTTTTAAAATTTCCACACTTTAAATGAAACTTTAATGTAATTTTAAAGTTTATATAGAAGACCAGAAAAAAATTATAACTACATACTTCTGAAGAAAAAGGTGGAGGGATCTGTCCTACAGAGATCAGAATCTATACTAATAAAAGGGTAATGTGCTAATTAGACCAGGAGACCTTCCGGACATTTTTCTTCACAAAGCCACAGTGGCAGGGGCCAAGGCAGGGGCAGTTAGGGGCTTTCAGGCTGGCAGGGGAGCAGTTAGGGGGTGATCAGGCCAGCAGGGGAAGTTAGGGGGCAACCAGGCCAGCAGGGGCAGCAACCAGGCTAGCAGGAGGGCAGTTAGGGGGAAACCAGGTCAGCAGGGGATAGTTGGGGGTGACCAGGACAGCAAGGGGGCAGTCAGGGGGCAACCAGGCTGGCAGGGGAGCAGTTAGGGAGCGACCATGCCAGCATGGGGGCAGTTAAGGGGAGACCAGGCCGGCAGGGGGGAAGTTAGGGGGTGACCAGGCCAGCAGAGGGGAAGTTAGGGAGTGACCAGGCCAGCAGGGGGGAAGTTAGGGAGTGACCAGGCTGGCAGGGGGGCAGTTAGGGGCAACCAGGCCAGCAGAGGGGCAGTTAGGAGCCAGTGGTCCTGGATTGCGAGGGATGTCCGACTGCTGGTTTAGGCCTGATCCCTGAACCAGCAGTCAGACATCCCTCAAGGGGTCCCAGATTGGAGATGATGCAGGCTGGGCTGAGCTCCCGCATGCACAAATTTCATGTACTGAGCCTCTAGTCTTTTATAAAAGCAGGAGCAGCCTAGCCATCATGGTTCAGTGGTTGAGCATCAGTCTGTGGGCCAAGAGGTCATTTGATTCCTGGTGAGGGCACATGCCTGAGTTTCAGGCTCAATCCCCAGTGTGGGGGGTGCAGTAGGCAGCTGATCGGTGATTCTCTCTCATCATTAATGTTTCTATCTCCCTCTCCCTTCCTCTCTGAAATCAATAAAAATATATATAAAATATTAAAAGCAAAAATAATTAGGACGGGAATAGATAAAAAAGCCAACAGAACAAGAGAGAACTATATAAACCAGTGGTTCTCAGCCTTCCTAATGCCACAACCCTTTAATACAGTTCCTCATGTTGTGGTGACCCCAACCATAAAATTATTTTCGTTGCTACTTCATAACTATAATTTTGCTAATGTTATGAATCGTAATGTAAATATCTGATATGCAGGATGTATTTAGGCAACCCCTGTGAAAGGGTTCATTCAACCCCCAAAGGAGTCGTGACACAGGTTGAGAACCACTGAAGTAAAAAAAGACTTTGACAGAAGAAACACTGTGGATCAGTGGAAAACTTTTATTGATTGGGGCCTAGATAATTTGTTTCCTATATCAGAACCAATTATAACTGATCTCTATTTCACACTTTTCATAAAAATCAATTCTAGTTACATTAACAGGACTTTAATATGCAAGTCAAAATATTAAAAAAAAACACACACACACACAGGAGAAAATTGGTCTAGGGAAAGGTTTCTGTTTTGTTTTGTTTTTTGTTTTAAGATTAACGCTCAACCACTGAACCATGCTGGCTGGGCAAAAAAGGTTTCTTATGACCCCCAAAGATGTGACGCATACAGGAAAAAAGTAGAATTTTTTTTATAAACTATATGTAATTGAACTACTAAATATGTTATTTAAGCATACTAACACAGGGAATTACTATTAATCAAAAGATATAATAAAGAACGTAAATAAAGGCGCTACAACTGGAAAAGATGTCTATAAAACATGTTACTGACCAAAAATTAGTATCTAGAAAAATATATAAGAAATTCCTACAAATCATTTAAAACGGTGAAATAAGATTTTATATTCATCATTCAGATTGTTAAGAAAATGAAAAAAAATCTTATAATATCAATTATAGGGAGAGAAAGTGATACAAATACTTAAAAAATAGCATGGTATTACCTAGTAAAGCTGAATAAGTATGTATGCCAAGAGCCAGAAATTATATTTCTAGGTGTATTTCCTAGCAAATCTCTTGCACAGGCAAATCTAGAGATTTACATGTTATCTTATAATTTTATGTTAACTATGTTATATATACTCCATTGCACATATAAGTAAATTTTACAAATAACTATTTTTTTAAATAAAAAACTTAATGGGAAGTTGAAGAGGCAAAGCTCATAGCTAACATTTACATTAGTGAATCAACATAAATCAAGCCATGAAATTCTATGTTAAAGCAATATAAATGGAAAAACAGATGAAGAGTTAAATACATTGGAGATGATCCAGATGTTCTAATGTCTATTTAACAAGAGCTTAAGAGAGAAAAGAGGAAATGGTAGCAAGGTAATATTTGAAGAGGTGACTGCCAAAGACTTCCTGTCACTAAAAAAAGATGAGTACTGCCCTGACCGGTTTGGCTTAGTGGATAGAGCATTGGCCTGCGGACTCAAGGGTCCCAGGTTCAATTCCGGTCAAGGACATGTGCCTTGATTTCGGGCACATCCCCAGTAGGGGGTATGCAGGAGGCAGCTGGTCAATGTTTCTCTCTCATCAATGTTTCTAACCCTCTATCCTTCTCCCTTCCTCTCTGTAAAAAATCAATAAAATATATTTTAAAAAAAAGATGAGTCCTCACATTGAAAAATCGATTCTAATAAAAGAGTAATATGCAAATTGATCCACACTCCATTACACCCACAAGCCACTCAGGAGCAAATATGCAAATTAACTCAAGATGGCAGCAGCCACAGAACTGGAGTTGCCCCAGGCAATGGATGAGGCCAGCTCTACTCAAGGTTACAAAGTTTCAATTATAGAAGATAAACAAACCCCAGATACCTGCCGGGCTGGGACCTTGGGTTTCCAGGGGCAACCCAGGCTTTGAGTGGAGGACCAAGGCAACAAAGTTTCAATTATAGAAGTTAAATAAATCCCAGATACCTGTTTCCAGCCAGGCACCCCAGTAGGGACCCGAATCCTGAAGGGGCTGTGGGCAGCCTGAAACGGCCCTCTGCCCCTCACCCAGGCTGGCCAAGCACCCTATTAGGGACCCGAACACTGAAGGGCTATGGGCAGCCTGAAACAGCCCTCTACCCCTCACCCAGGATGGAAAGGCTCCCCAGTAGGGATCCAAACCCTGAAGGGGCTGTGGGCAGCCTGAAACGACCATCAGCCCCTCACCAGGCTGGCCAGGCACACCAGCAGGTGGATATCCCCTGAGGGGTCCCAGACTATAAGAGGGTACAGGCCGGGCTGAGGGATCCCACTGAGTGCACAAATTTTTGTGCACCAGGCCTCTAGTACATCAGAAGTACTGCTGTACTTCTTTAGGTCTTTACACAAATGCCACCTTAATGGAAATGTAACATTATTTTATCATGTCACATAAAATAGCACCCTCTATCTCCTCTCTCCACTTTTCTTTTTAGTACCTGGTAAATATTTATTTGTTGTGTATCTATCCCTACATTGGAGGGTAAGCTCTGAGAATAAAGTTTTTTCATGTTCTATTCACTACTGTATTAGTAACATCAGAGTTAAGAATAGTTCTCAATAAACATATACTGATGATGTCCTGTTTTCCTCCTTCATACCAAATTTCTTTATCTTTGCCAGCTCTAAGTTCTCAAAGGAGGCACAAACCCTTTATTTGCAATATTCTATTTAAAGTCAACGACATGCATGCTTGAATCTCCTTCTATGACCCAGCCAGTGTGGCTCAGTGGTTGAACATTGACCAAGAGGTCATGGGTTCGATTCCCAGTCAGGGCACATGCCTGGGTTGCAGAATCGATACCCAGAGGGGGCATGCAGGAAGCAGGCAGTTAATCGATGATGTTTCTCTCTCATCAATGTTTCTATGTCTCAATCCCACTCCCTTCCTCTCTCTCTAGAAAAAGAAACAATTTTTTTTAAATTACAAAATGGAAAATTACAATGTGGAAAAACTTAAAAAAACACACAAAACCTCCTTCTATGATTTATATATGTATCAACTCTTCTGTATTTTTACCCTCACTTTCTGGTGAGCTCCCTTTTTAACTGCTCTTATGATGGTTCTACTTTGTAGAAGTTACATGTAAACATGTTCTAGTACTCCTACTAAGTTATAAATTTTGTAACTTCTTATTCCTTTTTTAATTATCTCCAGCACCTAGAAGAGTAAATTAGAAAATCAGTAAATGTTCATTAAAAGTATGACTGAATCAATGAGTATAGGAACTACTGTATCTAAAAAATTCTAAAGAAAATAAGTCTTTGACAATGTAGAAAAGAATATATTTCAGGAAAACAGTGATGCTTTCTTAAAGGCTAATACAAAAGAGATTGAGAAGATGATAAGAAACTAGATCCAAAATATGGATATGAAGGAACATCATTAGAGAAGGTAGAAGAGGGCAATAGCTGGTTAAAATTAGGAGAGAAGTATAAGAGGGAAAAAACAGGCAATGTGTTAAGAAAGGGAAAAAGGTAAAATCACTTTTAAGTCATGTTGAAAAGTCTTACTTTCGCACAACAGGCTTAAAGCTTTTATGGGAAACTTCCCAGAGAGCATCTCAAAGGTTTAGCCTCTCCATTGAATAACTGGGTCATTACTGCCATGCCTCACTTACCTGTATAATGGCTTCCTGTTACTTCTCTGTCAACCAACCAGGGTTCCTTCCCCTGCTCCAAGAAGGAGATCACATCTGGTTTAGAAATAGAATGTCCTGCTTACAAAAGAAGTAATGAGACATGTTTATGATAAGAATGTCCCAGAATTCAAATCCAGTTCCTCCATTAAGAAAGAATTAAAGACCCCAGCTGGTGTGGCTCAGTGGTTGAGCAATGACCTATGAACCAGGAGGTTATGGTTCAATTCCCAGTCCAGGCTTATGCCCAGGTTGCAGGCTCGGTCCCCAGGGTGGGGCATGTGGGAGGCAGACAATTGATGATTCTCTCTCATCACTGATGTTTCTCTCTCTTCCTCTCTGAAATCAACAAAAACATATTTAAAATAAAAATAAAAACATTCCTCTGGGAATTGGATTAGAAATCTAACTGGTTACTTTACTTGAAAGGTAGGTGAGTATGTCACCCTGGAAGAAGCAGGCCTTCTGAGGGCAGAATCTGAATTAATATGGACAGCTGTCCTTACCCATTGAAACCAGGTTGTTGTAATTCTCCAACATCACATCTCTGTATAAATCTCTCTGATCATCATTCAGGCATTCCCACTCCTCCTGAGAGAAGTCTATGGACACATCACTGAACATCACTGACTCCTGGAACAACAATCATGCATATGACTTGATTAATTTAAAAAATGTTTTTGTGAAGGCAAGAGAAGAAAATAAATAAAGGTAGACATGAAAAATAGCAAGCATATAGAGAAGGGCTGAATGTTTGGGATGCAAGTAGAGGATTGTAAACAAATAAGCATGACTGAATCAATGAGTTTCCATGTCATTATGTTTCCTCCAGACAAAACTGCCTGTGTATACTGGGATACTTCCACTATCTACATAAGTCTGGGAAGGTACAGTCTACTAAGAGAAGTTTCCTGATTAAATGAATTGGTACGTACAAATGCCTAATACAATACTTGTCATACAATACAAATGTGCTTCTTTCTCTCTCCTCTTTTTCCAAATGCTAAAAATAAAATTTCAGAAGAAGAGAAAAAGAGAAGACATTAAAAGCATCCGGAGAAGAGTAGATCATATAAAAGACACCAAGAATCAGAGAGGCAATGGGTTCTTTACAACACTATCTATCTATATATAAAAGCCTAATATGCAAAGTGTTCTCTCGGGAGTTCAACCGGGAGACCAGAAGTTCGATCACTCGCTATGAAGTGCGCTGACCACAAGGTGATGGCATGGAATGAAGGAAGGCCCTGGCCAGCGGCCAGCAGCCAGAAGGAAAGACCCAATCAGTCCTGATCACTGGCCAGGCCTAGGGACCCTACCCATGCACAAAGTTTCTGCACCAAGCCTCTAGTTAAAAATAAGAAATAAGAAAAAGTCTTCAATATTCTTATGGAAAAAAGAAATTCTGACCAATAATTCTATAATCGAACTATATCATCCTATTGTAAGGGCTGCAAAAAAGATATTTCTAGACATAAAAGGACATAAGCAGAATTTCTTAGGAAACTATCAGATGATGTGCTCCACCAAAATGGGGGAGTAAACCAGAAAAGAGGAAGACATGAGATTCAAGAAATAGGTAAATTAGCACAGGAACACAGTGAAGGAAAGCCCAGGAAACAGAAGAAAAAAGGGAAGTTTCAGGGAAACTGCAGTAGGCCTAGAGAGTAACCAGACAGGCTAGGAGCAGGATTAAAAAAGGAATGGAGATGAAAGTCTCTACATTCAAAAGGAATGATTGTTTGATCAGATGAAAAACATATTAATTGGCATGTGACAGTGATTCTGGAGACTTTGGATAAAAATACATGAATAGCCCTAGCTGGTTTGGCTCAGTGGATAGAATGTTGGCCTGCAGACTGAAGGGTTCATAGTTCAATTCTGGTTAAGGATACATGCCCGGGTTGTGAGCTCGATCCACAGTTGGGGATGTGCAGGAGGCAGCCAATCAATGATTCTCTCTTATCATTGATGTTTCTCTCTCTTTCTTCTTTCCTCTCTGAAATCAACAAACATAAAAAAATAAAATTTTAAATACATGGATAATTAAGCAAATGTGAGAGAAAAAATTAACCTCAGGAAAAATAAGAAGTTGTAATAGAATAAAGCTGAGCTAGCTCTGTAGTGAGTGATATTTATCCCATGCACTATTGATCTAACCAAAAATCCTAATAAAAGAGTAATACGTAAATTAACCATCACTCCCAGACAAAATGGTAGCACCCATAGCAGTGGGGTGGGACACTGGCAGTGTAACCCTGGCAACATGAGCCCAACAGGCATTGCCTCAGAAACCGAAAACCCAGGAGCAGGTCTGGAGCAGGAAAGGTCAGAGGCTACGCGACAGCGGAAGGCTTTTGGGTGCTTCCCAGTCCCTCTGGGGGGATCGGGGAGCAGGAAAGGCTGGCCCAGCCACGAGGCAGTGAACAGGCGGGGTTTTCCCCACTTCCTGGTGGCTGGAGAAAGATGGGGCATAGGCAAGCCTGGCAGGCAGGCAGCACCCAGCCCTGGCCACAGCTCAAAAAAGAGAACAACATGCAGGGGATGGAAGGAGTCTGAGAGATCAACACAGAGGGGTGCCTGCTCCAAGCCTCCACAGTGTGCCTGGGGGCAGGCCCCCAGCAGAGAGACACACACAGGACAACTGCTCTGAATCTCAGATGCAGCTGGGGGCAGGCCCCCAGTGGTCACACACACACACACACACACAGACACACACACGGCGCCTGCCAGACGTGGTCCATCAGTAGGACATCCATTGAGGGGTTCTGGACTGTGAGAGTGGGCAGGCTGAGATGAGGGACCCCCAATCACCTCCCTCCCACCCCATGCACAAATTTTGTGCACCAGGCCTCTAGTTATATATTTAATTAATAACAGAATCAGAGGAAATTAAGGGAGCAATATGGGTATACAATGTCCCCTCCACTCTGCAGTAAGTCAAGAGATACCGTATTTTCCAGTGTATAAGATGACTAGGCATATAAGAAGACCCCCAACTTTTGAGAAGATTTTCCAGGGTTAAAAAGTCCAGACGGGGACCGTATGTGGCACAAAAAGGAGCCGACCGGAGACACTGGCTCCATTGAAATAAATGGAGTGCAGCCGTTTTTGAGCTCCCCCCACCATATGTGGCGACTGCCGATTTTCCAGTCCGGCTCAGAAGTTTCAGCACCCACCCTATAAGATGACACCTGGCGTATAAGACAACCCCCGACATTTGAGATTTTCATGGG
>PVJC01016269.1:0-33916 GCA_004026665.1 Murina feae | reverse complement strand
AGGGGCCAATTGGAGGCAAGGCGGATGGGCTGAGACCTGCCCCTGTGCCCACCACAGTCTTGCAGCCCACAGTTTCTTGCAAGGTGCACTAATTTGTGCACTGAGCCCCTAGTTGAACTATAAACTTCCCAAGTTATAAATCAATATATCATCAAAGATACAAACATATTGCTGTATTTGGAGTATCAACCTAGCAAAAAAAAAAAAAAAAAGATAATTATCTAGTAAAAAGGACACTTAAAATTGAGAGGGATGGTTTCTTTTGCTGTGCAGAAGCTTTTGATTTTAATGTAGTCTCATTTGTTTATTTTCTCTTTGGTTTCCATTGTCCTAGGAGCTATATATAGCTAAAATATATGTCTGCTATTTTGCTACCTATGGATTCCTCTAAGATTTTTATGGTTTCGCGTCTTTCATTTAAGTCCTTTACTCATTTTGAGCTTATTTTTGTGTATGGTGTAAGTTGGTGGTCTAGTTGCAGTTTTTTGCATGTACCTGTTCAATTTTCCCAACACCATTTATTGAAAGGACTTTCTTGACTCCATTATATGCTCTTGCTTCCTTTGTTAAATATTAATTGAGCATAATAGCTTGGGTTGATTTCTGGGTTCTCTGTTATGTTCCATTGGTCTATATGTCTGTTCTTGTGCCAGTACCAGGCATTTCTGAGAGCAGTGGCCTTGTAGGATAGTTTGATATCTGATATTGTGATCCCTCCAACTTTGTTCTTCTTTCTCAGGATGGCTGCAGCTACTCAGGGTATTTTTTTTTAGGGTATTTTTTATTCCATATGACTTTTTGGAGAGTTTGTTCTAGGTCTTTGAAATATGCCATTGATATTTTAATAGAGATTGCATTGAATCTATAGATTGTTTTGGATGGTATGGAACTTAACAAAAGGAAGATAAACAACCCAATAAAAATGGGCAACAGACCTAAATAAACACTTTTCAAAAGAGGGCACACAGAAAGCCAAGAGATATATGAAAACTTGCTCAAAGTCACTAATCATCTGAGAGATGCAAATCAAAATGACAATGAGGTACCATCTCACACCTGTCACAATGGCTATCACCAACAAATCAACAGTAACAAGTGCTGGCAAGGAAGAGAAAAAAAAAATCCTCTTGCTCTGCTGGTGGGAATGCAGACTGGTGCAGCCACTGTGGAAAACAGTATAGAGTTTCCTGCTGTAAAAAAGAAGGAACTCTTACCATTTCCAACAGCATGGATGGACCTGGAGAGCCTTATGCTAAGCAAAATAAGCCATTCAATGAAAGAAAAATACCACATGATCTCACTAATTTTTGAAATATAATGAATAATATAAACTGATGAACAAAAATATAACCAGAGTCATAGAAACATTGAAAAGACTGTCCAACCTATGAGGGACGGTGGGGGATGGAGTGGTAAGAGATTAACCAAAGGAGTTGTATGCATGCATATGAGCATAACCAATTAACACAGATAATAGCGGGGTGAGGCCATGTGCTAGGGGGTGGGAGCAGCTGGGGAGAGGTCAATGGGGGGAAAAAGGAGACTCATGTAATACTTTAAATAATAAATTTAAATTAAAAAAATAGAAGGAAATTGATGTTGGAAACATAAGCATTGGGACACTGGGATTCAATGGAAGAAATCCATCCATTGAATGAGTTTATTTTGGAGAGCAGATGCTCAAATGACAGAGCCCAAAGTAGAGATTCATTGGGCAGAAGCTCAAATGAATAAGTACAATGCAGGAATTCTCTCTATAGGAGAGACCCCTAAAACAAGTGTATTGCAAACTCAGGAATTATAACAGAACCCAGTCAGTATGGACTGAGATACTAGGCTATAGGACTTAATATTAAATTCTTATGCTTATTTATTTATTTATTTTTATTTTGGGGATTTAAATTTTTTATTATCATAATATTTTATAGATATATTTTCTTTTTTATTAAGTTATTACATATGTGTCTTTATCCCCACATTACCTCCTATCCCCCCACCCCTCATGCCCTCACCCCCCTGTTGTCCATGTCCATTGGTTAGGCCTATATGTTTGCATATAAGTCCATTGGTTGATCTCTCCCCTTTAGCCCCACCCTCCCCTACCTTCCCTTTGAGGCCCAACGGTTCAATGGTCCAATGGATGCCTCTCCATCTCTGGATCTGTCCTTTATGTTGTTTATTATATTCCACAAATGAGTGAGATCATGTGGTATTCATCCGTATCTGACTGGCTTATTTCACTTAGTACAATGCTCTCTAGTTCTATCCATGCTGTTGCAAATGCTAAGAACTCCTTCTTTTTTACTGCAGTGTAGTATTGCATTGTGTAGATGTACCACAGTTTTTTAATCCACTCATCTACTGATGGGCACTTAGGCTGTTTCCAAATCTTAGCTATGGTGAATTGTGCTGCTATGAACATAGGGGTGCATATATCCTTTCTAATTGGTGTTTCTAGTTTCTTGGGATATATTCCTAGAGGTGGAATCACTAGGTCAAATGGGAGTTTCATTAGTTTTTTGGGGAAACTTTATACTGTTCTCCACAGTGGCTGCACCAGTCTGCATTCCCACCAGCAGTGCACGAGGGTTCTTTTAAAAAAATATTCTTATGTTTACTCCATTCAACTTCTTAGAATATTTCTTGAGTACTCTCTTGTGCTCAAGAATTTGGGATGAAAAAGAAGTAAACGTTAGACTAGAGGTTAAGTGGCATTAGTAATATGAATGTGAGCAATTGGGCATGCAAATTCCAAGTAGGTCCCAACTTGGGCATCGTTTTATGACTTTAAAGATATTCAGATACAGAATAACCAAACATCTTATAATGCCTGTAACAAGCTCTATTTTAAGTTAGCATAAGAAGCAATTGTATGTAAATTGAAAGATGCAGGAGTTCATATTAGTGTGAGAAACCTTAATGGGAAAGTACTATACTGTATTGTTATTATCACTGAATTCCAATTTAATTTGATTTTTAATACCATTTTAACAATATTCATTAAGGCAAATGAAGCAGTAGAAATTGAACTGGTTAAGGAGTAATTGGAATTGATAGCTGCAACAAATAAAGGTCAAGAAAGGATACACCACAAACTCTCACTATCCCCTTAGCTCAAGGATAGACATGATTGGGAATCAACAAGGATAAAATGATGCAGAGATTGAGCTTTGGTTAGAGAGAGATGGAAGAAACAAATATGAGATAAAATTAGTATGAAACAAGTTTGTAACATCCCATCTTTATAATTTAAGGCTTTGCTATCTCTAAGGATCTTTTTAAAAAATAAAAATAACCTTGAAAATTTCACATTTTATATTATCATCCACTAATAGATTTGTGTGAAAAGTAGATCAGTTCAGTTTGTAGAAAACATATATTTAATACCATTAAGTTAACCAGGTCCGGGATCCTACCCAAAAGTCTTTGTGTTGAGCTGACTTCTAAGATGTCCCCATGAAGATCACTATCTCCTGGTATTTAATTCTGTTCCTTTGTGTGGCAAAGGTGAAGAATTATCACTTCCACGATTAGGTTGCAAAAGTTAGTGACTCTTACTAGCACTTTTCTCTGTAGTTTTCTGGGCCTAAACTCTTTGATAAGCCAACTTCTCATAGAACTGAGGGAAGCCTTTCCAGTCCAGCAGCCCTTGATAAACTAAATTCTGTTAACAACATGTGTTCTTGGAAGCAGGTACTTACCTAATTGAATTTTAAGATGATTTATCTCCCACAGGCACATGGAATGAACTCTTGTGAGAAACTATGAGAAAAGGACCCAACTGAGCAACAGCCCAGAGGCCTGACCCACAGAAACTGTGCACTATAAATGTTTATCTTAAATATATTTTATTGATTCTTTACAGAGAGGAAGGGAGAGGGATAGAGAGTTAGAAACATCAATGAGAGAGAAACATCGATCAGCTGCCTCTTGCAGACCCCCTACTGGGGATGTACCTGCAACCAAGGTACATGCCCTTGACTGGAATCGAACCTGGGACCCTTGAGTCCGCAAACCAACGCTCTATCCACTGAGCCAAACCAGTCAGGGCAATGCTTTTGTTTTAAGTTGCTATGATTAGGGCATTTTATTATGCAATATTAAATAACTAACACAGATTTGCAGAAATATAAAAGAGATTTTGTTACCAGAAATTTTCTATATAGACAGGAACATTCTTGAGAATATGGAGGGGGAGAGAGAGAGAGAGATACCAGACTATGGTGTGTGTGTGTGTGTGTGTGTTCTAATAAAAGAGTAATATGCAAATTAGTGTCACTCTGCTACACCTAAGCCACGCCCACCAGCCAATCAGAGTGACTATATGCAAATTAACCCAACCAATATGGTAGCCAGCAGACACAGAGCTGGAACAAGTTGGAGACTTGCCCTGGCGATGGAGATAACTAAGGTACTCGCCTGCCTTGGCTGGCTCTGGCCTCTGCTCAAGGCAACAAAGTTTCAATTATAGAAAATAAATAAACCCCACATACCTGCTTCTAGCCAGCTTGGGCTCAAAGAAGCACTGGGAGCCTGGGTTGTCTCATCGATGTTTCTAACTCTCTATCCCTCTCTCTTCCTCTCTGTAAAAAATAAATAAAATGTATTTAAAAAATAATTGATATTCCTCTATAAACCTAGACTGAGTGATGATTGGCAGCAAAAGACTGAAACGTTCTTGATATATATAAAATTAATTTCAAAATCTCATACTGATTTTCATTACCAAACCATCTGGATTGTACACCAGCTACCAATTTTTGAGCTTCAGTACAAATACCCTCTGATTGTACAAGTTCCTAGCCCTGTTCCAAGCCCATTCTCAATCCACCGCACCACCCTCTCTGCCGCATTTCTGATTCTTTTTCATTTTTTCACCATTTTGGGTCCTGCACTTGTGCCCTTTCCTCAGGGTCTGTCGGCTTACTTATCAGAGGCCTTCATTTCTACTTGGGACACAAAGGACACACTTGACTTTACAATCAGACATGAACTGATTTTAGTCTCAGTTTTCCAATTTGCATGCTGTGCCACTTCAAGGAAATCCTGTAAATTCTGAATCTCTATTTCCTCCTGGGGAAATGTTTAAAATATGTGAGCCAAGCATCCAGTTCATAGTAGGTACTTTATAAATGTGAGTTCTTTCCCTTTCCCCATTTCCCCAGTCTTCCGTAAGTCATTCTGAAGAAAATGTTTTAATCCTGAGAGAGGAAAACAGAAACGAGCAGCACCATGTGATTTCTGAATAGGACTCACATTCTCCTGAACAATTTACCTGTCCGAATAAAGAATTGTGTTCACCAATGTTCATTCTAAGAATTTGTTGCACTGTAGAAGACATGGTGATGAAAAGGACATGCCTTCTCATTCACTTGCACAGCACAACATGGGCCTGTCTGGTGAATGTTGCTATAGAAACAGAAGAATGACTGCTGAGGCAGGGGTACCCGAGAATCTCTTTATGGAGCCTTTTTCTTCCCCTTAGCAATCAGCAGTCCTGGGTTTGGTTGAGCCTATAAGTGGACAAACATTTATTCGAAACTACATGAATTGCAGAGAAACCAAGCTCAAAGTGTACCTTCAACATTTAGCCTTTAAAGTTCAGGCAGAAAGAGGGGAGCTTTGGACACAAGTGCTGACACTAGATCAGAGAAAGTGTCCATCACCCATTATTCAGTTTAACTGATACTTCAGGCTCGCAAACCCAGTAGAAATGCCATGCATCTGTAGTCATGTTACCGATGTAAATTCCTTGGAGTAAAGAGGTGGTGGAAGACATCTAGGTCTATCAACCTATGGAAGGGTCACCTCATCCTACAGGGTAACTTACAGAGGGTCCTGTAGACCTGAGCATGCCCAGGCTTGGGGAGCTCCCTTTTGGTAAAAACATTTCTTTCCACTCTTGGACAGTTTTCCCTATATTTTCCAATTGCATTGAAACTTACTTTCTTTTATTTTCCAGGTAGAAAAATAACAGTGAAAATAACATCCTTGTCAATGTTGGATTGGGAGGTGGGTGTAAGTGTGGGATAGGGAGCCTGTTAACCTTAGAAGAAGATGTTGCTCATAAATGTTCTTGGTTGTTAGCTTTCACCATAAAAGTTTTTGGGGTTTTCATTTTCAGAAATATTTAGGCTTTTCTGCAACCCACAATTATGCTTCAGTTTAATGTAATTCATTTCTTTAACAGTCTAAGAAGAGAGATATGCAGAAATATTTGTGTATGTGTATATGTGTATAGATATGAATCAAGCGAGTAAAGAGTTTGAGAAACTTATTTGAGTAATTTTATTTTGGAATAAAATATCTCAATCAACTATATCAATACCTCATTTCCTATGTCAAATACAATCAAATTTTAAGGCTTATTTCTCTAAGAAAATGGGGGGCGGGGATAAGGGAGAAAGACAGAACAACTAGCTTTAGTCAGTCAGGAAAATGATAGACTTCAATAATCATATTGACATTTTCTTTATGTCATTACTTTTAGTCATTGAAAGGCCTTTTGAGTCAAGAGTGGCCTAGTAAATATAAACTATGATGAACAGAAGGAATTAGATCATATGTCCAGAAATATTCAATAATTATTATGAAAATATAGAAAATTCACAATATGATCACTAGGTTGATAAAATTTGCAGACTAAATAGAAAGGCAAAAAGAAATATAAAGTGATAACATTGGCAAATATGTTCTCCCATGCAGTGGGCTTTCTTATTGTTTTGTTGATGGTTTCTTTTGTTGTACAAAAGCTTTTTATTTTGATGTAGTCCCATTTGTTTATTTTCTCTTTAGTTTCCATTGCCCTAAGAACTGTATTGGTGAAGAAATTGTTTCGGCACATGTCTGAGATTTTGCTGCCTATGGATTTCTCTAATATTTTTTTGGTTTCCCATCTTATGTTTAAGTCCTTTATCCATTTTAAGTTTATTTTTGTGTATGATGTAAATTGGTGGTCTAGTTTCATTTTTTTCATGTATCTGTGCAATTTTCCCAACACCGTTTATTGAAGAGACTGTCTTGACTCCATTGTATGTTCTTGCCTCTTTTGTCAAATATTAATTGAATATAGTGGTTTGGGTCGATTTCTGAGTTCTCTATTCTATTCCATTGATCTATATGTCTGTTCTTGTGCCAGTATCAGGCACTTTTGAGAAAAGTGGCTTTGTCATACAGTTTGGTATCTGATATTGAGAGTCTTCCTACTTTGTTCTTCTTTCTCATGATTATTGCTGCTATTCGGGGTCTTTTTTTATTCCAGATGAATTTTTGGAGAGTTTGTTCTAGGGCTGTGAAGTATGCCTTTGGTATTTTAATGGGGAGTGCATTGAATCTATACATTGCATTGGGTAGTATGGACATTTTAATGATGTTGATTCTACCAATCCATGAACACGATATATTTTTCCATCTGTTTATGTCTTCCTCTATCTCTTTTTTTCAGTGCTCTGTTGTTTTCCACGTACAGGTCTTTTCCCTCCTTAGTTAAGTTTATTCCTAGGTATCTTAATTTTTTTGATGTGATTGTAAATGGGATTGTTTTCAGTCTCTCTTTCTGTAAGTTCACTATTGGTGTATAGGAAAGCATCGATCACACTGTCAAACCTTAGAGGAAAGGTAGGGGAGGGTGGGGGTAAGAGCGAAAGATTGACCAAAGGACTTGTATGCATGCATATAAGCTTAACCAATGGACACAAACACCAGGAGGGTAGGGGTATCAGTAGGGAGGGGGGTAGATGCAAACTGGAATAAGGACACATATGTAATACCTTAATCAATAAAGAAAAAAAGTGATATAAAAAAGAAATATAAAGTTAAAAGAGCAAAAGTAAAACTAATCACAGAGTAAATTTATATATTTTTCTGCACATTTTATTGTCAATATAATTTTCTTACTTTTATATGTTTTTATAGTGTTTAAAACTGCAGTTTTAGTTAGAGTTTAGACTTTTTGCTTATCCATTATTCCCAAAATCTCACAACATGCTATATATAATCAACCTCCTCAACTGATTCCATCACACCCTTCCTCCCAAATTATATTTCTATGCTTCTGGCTGGTACATATACAAGCTCTCTAATGTTCTCAAATTTTCCTGGAATGTTTCTCCACGTATCTTGCCTTACCTAAAATCTGACTCTCTTCTGATATGTCATCAAATCCCCATTCCAGATGAGCCTTCACATCCTCCCACATCCATAGTATCTCATGTTCAGAAGCTGAGGATGTCTTAATTCTCATTCCTCAGTATCTCTTCTAGGTCATAAACATCCTGTTCATTTTCTAAAATTCTCAGCTCTTTCCAAGTTGGTGACATATACCTATAACTTTTCCTTCCACGTTAGGTTGCTGAAATCTATAGGCATTCTTCATTGAAATTGTCCATGCTCAGGTATTGGCAACTTCATCTCCAAAGTCCTTTTCATCTTGTCTATCTCAGCCACACAACCCCATAGATTTTTTTATTAATTATAAACACAGCAAATTGTCAACATAATGAATTGTCTATAAGTTTCTATATTCCCAGCACATCTAATTTAGGTTGACATTGAAAGTAACATTTGGCCTTTGTGGCAAAGTATTTGTCAAACATTCCCCAAACCAACTCCTTTGGAGCTGATTCAGTTCATGTGGTTAACTCTGGTTAAAGTATAGGTAGTAAAGACAGAATGTGCATTTTCTGTTTCTTTCTTCTGCTTAAATAACTCTGGAAGCCATGCTTTGAGATCACAGTATCAGAAAATGGAGGCAATCTAAACTAACCAGTCACTAGGTGAAATAATATCCTCACTAATACATTTCAAACTTTTCTTAGAAATTATCTTTTTTTGTCATAGTTAATGGGAATTTGAGAGTTTGTTTGTTGTGACAACCAGCAGTAATTAACCCTACTAATCCAATATGCTCTCACTTACTATCTCTTCTTTCTTTTTCCTTTCTTTTTTTTTATATCATTAAAGGTATTACAAATAGTAGTACATATGTCTCCTGTTCCCTCCAATAACCTCCCCCCAGTCTCCCTAGCCTCCAGCACATGCCCCACTCCCAGCATCTGTGTCCATTGGTTATCCTTATATGCATGCATACAAGTCCTTTTACAATGAACATCATAAACTGATGAACAAAAATAGATACAGAGACAAAGAAACATCGAACAGACTGTCAAACTACTTCTTTATTTTTAGGCAGTATTTAAAACTACTTCCCTTTCCATCCAGCTAATGTTTTATAACACATTCATACTCAGAATTTTATTGAGTCACCCACCTCTTTCTCTATCTGTCATAACCTCAACCCAAAATGCAACAAACCAACTGCACTGCCTATTCCTGCACAAGGCCACCTGAATGTTGTTGGCTTTATAACATCATGGCCACCCCCTTAAAAGGAGTACTTAACATTGCAACACATTCGATTTCTCTAGTGTGTGCACTTGAAAAAAAAAGGTATGGCATACTTGAATCACAAAATTAAAATTCACTTAATAGTTCCATGTTTTATTGAAAAAAATTAGAAATAATTAAAAAAGGAATTCCCTTATCAACAACAACAACAACAATTAAGTATTGTTCTCTTCATCATGTCTTCTTCCATTAACTTTCATCTACTGCCTTCCCATAAAGGATGTGTTCCTCTTTGTATGAAATACTAATTCCTTCACATGTGTTCCAGATTCTACCTCTAATCTTCTCAATGAATCCAGTACTCTCCTCAAATCTCTCATAGTTAATCTATCAGAAAATATCCCATGTTGGTTTCATGTATCCTCTCAATTATAGTCCTGTTTCTTGTTCTACATCACACTTAATCTTTCTGAAAGAAATATTTTAACATCTGCTGTATGGATTTCCTCACCAACGACTCACTCTTCAGTGCATAATTCCTGTTCACACTATTACAGAAAAACTGCTCATAAGACATAAAATTGACCACTGTATATTAGAAGATTTTCTCTTCTCTTGTTTTTAGAACTCAACCACATACAATAGGGTTGAATACTTTCCCCTCTTGAAACACATTTCCATGTTCCCAAATAGTCAATTCCTCTATTTCCCCCACTAACTCCTGTTCTACTCAAGTGCTTGAATTCTTCCTGGTTGCACCTTTTCGCTTTGTATTCTATCTTCCCGGATGACTTCATTCATTTTTGTGTCTGTGAATATCATTTGTAACTAGAGGGCTGGTACACGGACTCATGCTCAGGTGGGGTTCCTCGGCCTAACCTACAGACATCCCCCGAGGGGTCCCAGATTGCATGAGGGTACAGGCCAGGCCAAGGGACCCAACCGGTGCATGATCAGAGCCGGGGAGGGGCCATGGAAGTGCTCCAGGGTGTGTCAGGCCCGTCTCCCCCAGTCCCAATTGGCCGGACCCCTGCAGCAAGCTAACTTACCAGTCGGAGAGTCTGCCACCTAGTGGTCAGTGCACGTCATAGATACGAGTCTATTGGTCTAACAGTCAAACAGTGGAATGGTCACTTAGGCTTTTATTATATAGGATACCTTAAATACCAAATTATTCTTTCTTATTTTGACCTTTCTTCTGAGGTCAATTGACTGTTTGATATCTGCACTTAGATACCTCAATGCTTCCCAATCTTATCATGTCCAAAACAAAATTTAAGATGTTTTCCTGTATTTCTATCCATTTCCATAAATATTCTTCCACCAGAATATGAGAAAACTATGTCATTATTGTCGATTCATTCCACCTCAACCTAACATTCAATTTATAACCAAGTTTTTCTATTTTATATTCAAAATATACTTAATGCACTTCCATCTAAATTTTCACAGGTACTATCACATCTCTCTTCTACTATCATAAACACTTTTTTAAAATATATTTTACTGATTTTTTACAGAGAGGAAGAGAGAGGAATAGAGCGTCAGAAACATCAATGAGAGAGAAACATTGATCAGCCGCTTCTTGCACACCTCCTACTAGGGATGTGCCCACAACCAAGGCACATGTCCTTGACCAGAATCGAACCTGGGACCTTTCAGTCTGCAGGCTGACGCTCTATCCACTGAGCCAAACCAGTTAGGGCTCCTAAACATTTCTAGCATCACCCCCCCCCCACTCCATTTTAATTCTCACACCCTTGTCTCACCCTCCAATTCATATCAACTTTTTTTGCACAACTGCTAGAATTTTATTATTATTTTAAAGCAAAATTGGATCATGCCACACACCAGGTTTAAACTATCTACTTGCCTCCCATTGCACTGAAAAGAAATTCCAAACATCTTTTGATGGACTACAAAACCTTGTGTTATACACCCCTAACTAGTTTTTTAGCTTTTTCAAATAATTAACTTTCTCATGTACTTACTATGTTCCAGGTGTTTTTCCTTCAGTTTTTAAAATAAACCTGTGTCTTTAGAACAGTTTGGCATTTATACACAAACTGAGAAGTGGCCCTGGCCAATGTGGCTCGGTGGGTTGCGCATCATCCAGGCCACCTAAAGGCTGCTGTGTTCGATTCCTGATCGGGGTACATGCTTGGCTTGTGGGCTCCATTCCTAGTAGGGGACATGCTAGAGGCAGCTGATCTACTATGATGCACTCTTTCATCAATGTTTCTCTCTCCCTCTCTCTCTCTCTCCTACTTCCTTTCTCTCTAAAAATCAATAAATAAATCTTAAAAAAACAACAACTAAGAGGTGTATTAAAGTTTCTGTAAATCCACAGCCAGTTTCCCTTATTATTAACATCTTATATTAATATGATATACTTGATATAATCAATGAACTGAATATATATATATTATTAATAACTAAAGTTTATACTTTGACGTTATTCTCCAAATGCCATCCAAGATACTGCATTAGATTTAGTCCTCACATTTCCTTAGGCTCCTCATGCCTGTGACAGTTTTTTGGACTTACCTTATTTATGATGACTTTGATGATTTGAAGAACACTGGTTAGGTATTTTGCAAAATGGCCCTCCATTGGTATTTGTCTGACTTTTTAAAAATATATATTTTATTGATTTTTTATAGAGAGGAAGGGAGAGAGATAGAGAGTTAGAAACATCAATGAGAGAGTAACATTGATCAGCTACCGACACTCTATCCACTGAGCCAAACCGGTTAGGGCTGGTTCCTTTTATTATATAATATTATTAGAAACCAAAACTGGGATATATAGATATATGTGTATATCTACATATCTAGGTAGATAGATTAGTACACACACACATGCGTGCCATCGGTACTTACATTAAGTTAAAAATGAATTTGTTCTGATGTATCCAATTCAAATTAATTACTACTACCTTCTCCCCTTACTTATCCTTAACTTCCTGTTATAACAATGAAACACAGCTGCCCACCACCATTGCCAACCAATTACTTGTTTCTAAGATGTATATATAGACACTTCAGAGTTATTAATTTATACCCACAGGCAATACAACTTTATCAAGTGGAGCACAGTGCTTATGTACAGTAGTTTTTACCTTTAGTTTTACAGACTTTACTTTCCAAATATACTTAGGTCAGCAGCTTTTTCCGCCTGCCCCCCCCCCCCATCCAATTCAAAGAGGTTCTTTCATTACATTTATAGGTGTTTTTGGTGTTTGTTTGTTTTTTCACACTTTGTATTCCATCCTGTTTTCTGCTAAATTCTTAAATATTTTTATAAGTTTTCATATATCCAGATTCACTCTATTTGCTATAAAGTTCAATGACTTGTGACAAATCTGTCATGTAATATAGTTATGGTATCATACAGGATAGTTTTACCACTTTAAACAGTTCCCTGTACTTCCCCTTCCCACAAACCCCTGGCAACTAGTGGTTTTTTGTTGTTGTTGTTGTTTTGTTTTTTGATGTGTGTGTGTGTGTGTGTGTGTTTAACATATTTTTATTGATTTCAGAGAGGGAGGAAGAGGGAGAAAGAGATGGAAACATCAATGATGACAGAGAATCATTGATTGGCTGCCTTACGCACACTCCCCCACTGGGGATGGAGTAGCAACCCAGGCATGTACCCTGACCGGGAACTGAACCCTGACCTCCTGGTCCATAGGTCAATGCCCAACCACTGAGCCACGCTGACTGGGCTGGGTGATTTTTTTGTTGTTGTTGTTTTTTTGTCTCTATAGTTTTGTCTTTTCCAGAATATCATGTAATTGGAATTATATTGGATGAAGCCTTTGCAGCCTAGCAACATGCATTCAAGATTTAACCATGTCCTTTAGTGACTTGATAGTTCATTTCTTGTTATCACTGAATGCTATTCCATTGCATAAAAGTACTACAATTAGCTTATCCATTCACCTATTGAAGGACATCTTAATTGCTTCCATTTATTTCTGATTTTACAGTTTTTTTTCTGAGCTTAGTTTATGTCAGATCTGCCTCAGATAGCTTTACCTCTCTGTCTTTGCCTGACTTATAATATTGTTCAGGTCTCAGCTTAAATGCCATGTCTTTATACAAGCTTTTATTTATCCTAACGGTGGTATGCTGTTGTAAGGGCGGAGGGGCGGTGCGAGAGTGAAGATCTGCCAATAGGGATGCAGAGGAAATGCCCAGCCAAGGACTTTCCCTTGACCAATCAACCGGGGCCACACGCGTTACCCCACCCACTACTTCTGGCCCTATAAATCCTTTGGTTTGCCTGAAACCGGCACTTCCTGCCCCGTCGCGCCATTGTGCGGCAGACAAGCGAGGAGTCCAAGTTAACTTGTATAATAAATCTCTCATGTTCTTGCAACGGTTTTGGGGCTCACTCATAGTCTTTGGGGACCACGACATCTGGGTACAACACTGTATAATTATTTTTTGTATTTTTTTTAATCTTAGCAGTGCTACCAATATTTGCATGAGATATTTTTATTTACTTTAATATTTCTCTCCTATATGCCTGTAACCTCACTCTGGTTAGTTCAAATCTGTACTCCCAGTGTCTACTAATGGTTTGGCTCATAGTAGCTTTACAATATGCATTTGTATAATCAGTTAGTAAACTATCTCAGTAAGCTTTTATAACTATGGTGTACATACTTTTATTCTCTCTCTCTCTCTCTCTCTCTCTCTCTCTCTCTCTCTCTCAAAACTGAGACTAGGCAACAGTAATAGATTTGTTCAAATTTACTTATTAAGCAGTTTATATGTTATTGTTTCCTTGTGATAAAATGATGACTTTATTCAGGAGAATAAACCAGTAAATACTGTGGAAACAAGTTTAGATAATTATGATATACAAAGATATACATTATTCTGCTGACAAGATACATTTTTATCTAATCCATGTTTTACTCATGAGAAATGAAATCTGGATTAGAATACCTTACTACTAAGTATCCTAACTGAAGCCAGCATTCCTTCTTTTATTCCACCAGCAGTGCACCTTGGGTGGTGATTCAATTAAAGATGTTATGCAGATGAAGGTAGGTATCATCCAGCTCAGAAGAGAGTTATCTCAGAAAACCACTGCTTTGATGACATGTGGTTAGAACCAGGACCTCATGGAGTTAAAAATGATGTAATAAAAATCTTGCAGAACTTAATAAACTCTTTGAAGATTTTTATGATGTTTTAATTATGAGTGAATTGTAGATTAAAGGAATATTATTAATTTGAATGTAAAATTTATTGTTATCGATACATCTATGTTCCAGATTATCTGTGCCTGGAGGATAGTTGTGTTGTTGCCCCTGTGTATGTTTCTACTGGCAACTACAATAAAAATTCATGAGCTTCCACCAACTAGAGGCTGAGCATAGAGTCCTAATAGTTTTCAAACTTTGGTTTTCTTGCCTAATATTAGATAAAATTGGGTCTTTTTCATCGAAGTAGAAATTTGATTCAGAGACCTATCTAGTTCCTTAGGTTTCTCTTTCCTGCCTAGAATAGTTTAAAAGGGTTTGCAATAGCCCTTTAAATCCATTTTAAGCATTAAAAAAAAAACACACACACGCATCAAATATGTCCTCAGGTGACAAAATGACACTACCTCCATTATCAGCATAATAATTCCAATCTTTCAACAATATCATTTTGGAGAACCACCCCAAATCCTTGAAAATGAATGTGCAATAAAATGATTATACATCAATCATCCAAGTTGCTAAATTAATTTTCAGTCTCTTTTTTTTAATATTCAGAATAGTTAAACCCTCAAATACTACATGGCCATTTTTCCTACAGAATTAAAAAAGATGAGGAAGAGCAATAAAGAGCCTTTAGTTCACCAAGACCATTTATCTCAATTGCATAACAATCTTTGGTAATAGGTACTATTAATCGCTTTTGTGTTTTCTGTCGTCCTTATGTTTAGCATTTTTTTTTTCATGATATCCTTGGAAAGAGATTCCACTGTAGAATACAGTGTTTCAGTGTTTTTATTTTTTTATCCATGGAATTATATATCAATAAACTAGTAGAAATAATAAAATGTCATGCTACTATGATTACCTTTCTCTGCTTCTGAATTTTTCTTCATCTTCACCACATTCAGTCTCATTGGAATAAATAGGAATAAAATACTGGGTGTGAAACATGGGTCAGGTGAAAACATATTTTGTCATGGAATAATGTATACTTTTATATATCACAATTATTAAACTTGGTTCCACAGTGCCTACTGGTTTACTCTCTTGAATAAAGTCATCATTTCATCACAAGAAAACAATAAAGTATAAGCTGCTTAAATTTAAATTTGCAGTCTATAATCTAATGCAGAGACCACTTGTATGTGACTCAATTAACGTGTCCACAAATGTTATTTTATGAAAATAGTACATTCTCATTTATGAAAAATTATGGAATAAATTAAGCAAGCCTTTCAGTTATATGTAATCATATAATCACATTGCTTGTATATAATGCTCTTACTATTTTAACAGTCAATGTGATAATTTGAGTGACTATATTATGTATATTTGCTTATAAATAAATTTAAGTGAGTCCTTACAAAATTGGATAATATTCATGCATCTCATATAAATAACTAAATTATGGCTATGAAAATGCTGCATCATATTTATTTAAAATTTATAGATAGCTATTTATATTTTGCTCCATTTTCATCAACTTCAAATGATATAGTGATATACTTCCTTGTATATGAATTATTCCTTTCCATTTTATCCTCTCTTCAGGATAACTTAGCACATGTGGAATTTTTGAGTCAACAATTGAGTGTAATTTTTTAAAACATTCCATACTAAGTAGTCTGGAAGGAAGTATTTTATTAATATGCAACCCTACCAGCAGTGTAAGAAAGTACCCATTAATTAATTATAACTTTTGAAATCTTGACAAATCTTAAAAGCAAGATATTTCTACATCACTTATTTTGGAGTTCTATTTCTGGGGAGGTTGAATTTTTTTTATGTTAATTGAACATTTTTATTTCTCTACACCACAGGCAAAGTTTGTGGAATAAAGACATAGTAGAAGGAGGACATGAGTAAGTATTACCTACAAAATATCTTCCATATTAGAAAGAAAGCTGGTGCAAGCACATTACTAGTGTGTAGTGATCCTGTCCTAAGGTATAAAATAAATGACATCTCATACTGAGCTTCTGCCTACAAGATGCATTTGAGCCATTTTGAACTGAGTTACTACCAAATATCTCTCCTGCTTTGTTCAGCTACTATGCAGAAATTTTTATCTTGTAATTATATTTTAAGTAAGATACTACTTTTTAGAGGAAAGTTTCATGTAAAGAGAGTGAAAATAATAGGAAGAATATGTTCTCAGACCATCATGGCCTAAACATTTTGACACCTTTGATTTTATATATCCCCAGGTGATACAACTTCATCAACTGGAGTGCTATGTACAATACTCTCTGTCTTTAATTTTACAGACTCCACTTTCCAAACATAGATCAGCAGCTTATCACCACTCAATTCAAAGAGGCTGTTTCATTACATTTATAGATGATTTTTTACACATATTGCATTCCACCTTGGGTTGTCTACTGAAATCCTAAATATTTTTATAGATTTGCATATATCCACATTCACTCCATTTGCCATAAAGTTCAATGAGTTGTGACAGATCTATCATGTATTGTACTATTTTTTTCCAGGAAAATTGAAAAACCCGAAAGAATAATGTCAGTAGAACTTCTCATTCAAAATGATCATCTGATAGACCCATATTTGTAGCATTCCTCTCATTTGTCTTCAAATAAATTCCTTCGGAAATTCTCAGTTGCTGTGAATACAGATGCCACATAAAAATAGGCCAAGGTATTTGGATCCATAGGCAATATTGATGGGCAGCCTAATCTCCAAACCAGTACCTTAAATATTTTTAGGTATCTGTTTTTTTCTATACTTCTCAATTTAATGTTCATTTTTGCCACATTACATAATAACATTTTATTAAGGTGATGAAGGGAAGCATGTTAATCATAGCCCCATCTCTTACGGTATCTAGTTTAGTCCTAGACAATGATCCAGGTGTGAGGAAGATTAGTTCCATGATGGAGAGAATGATTCCACTTCTTTTCCAACTCAAACTACTTTGTAGTCCCCAATTTCTCCAGCCTCTTTTTTCCCCCAATTTATTATTATATATGTATTTTTGTCTCTTAGTTTTGCATGAGCAAGGTGGTATGGGGTCCCCAAAGCACTCTTAATTTTCATAAAATTTGTACTAATAGTTCTTAGGGAAATACTAATGTTAATTAACATACCAGTGGCAATACCAATAATTACTATGGGTATTATTATCATCATTAATTCATTACTATTGGTCCTTGGTGGATATAAGGTTGAGGCATGGGATTGGAATTTATATACGAAGTAAGTTCTCTTGTTTGTTAAGATGCTCATGATTGCCCCCTCTACCCCAACATAATTTCAACATAGACTTAATAAAGCTTCTACTTTATGGTTTAGGTTCTTCAGGGTAATTTGAACTTTTCTGCAAGTCAAAGAATAATGTTAAAAGGATAAAATTTAAGAGTGACATTTTAAGTTAAGTTTGAGAGACAAGTATATTAGTCATTAGAGTATAGTCTGCAGAATCTACAAAATCACAATAGCTATGTAGCAGCCAGGTCTGTGGTTTCACTGTGCTGCTTGTACATGGTCAGCTGCAGCCATATGTAAAGCAGTAAAACTTTACAGAGTACAGTTAGTAGTGTATTTAAGTAGCACGGCGAGTATTTATCAGACATATTTAAGTAGCACAAAGAGTATTGCTTTGAGTCTTGTATTGTTTTAGTGCTGAACTTCAGTGCTAGAGGGATCTAGGTTCTAAATTCAGCTCCACCATTTTCTAGCTGTGTGACTTAGTGCAAATTCCAACTTTCCTTGATCTGTTTATTTATAAAATGAAGATACATGTGTACTTGCTAACAGGATGTTGTATGATTAAATACATAATGTATTTAAAGTCTTTAGTATAGCACCCCGTACAAAGTAAGCATTTGTTAGTGTTTTAATTACTTTCCACAGACTGGCCTCAGTATTTTTTATTTTATTTTTATTTTTTGGTATGCAAGCTTATGACTCAGAAAATCTAGCTAATTTGCTTTATTTTAGTCAATGAATATGTTAATGTACTTTCATTTTCACACTCCCTTTAAAGCAATTATATTTAGCTTTGATTTCTTTCCTTTCACTGGGTCCTTGTATATATGTATGTCTTTAAACATACATATATATATATATGGAGATATATATAGATATATATTAGGCGCCCGGTGCACAAAAATTTCTACACTAGGGAGGTCCCTCAGCATGGCCTGTGCCCTCCCACAGTATGGGACCCCTCTGGGGATGTCCACCTGCTGGCGTGCCTGGTCAGCCTGGGTGAGGGGCTGATGGCTGTTTGCAGGCTGGCCAAGCCCCCCAGTGTGGACCCTCACCCCATTGGGGTGTGGCCAGCCTGAGTGATGGGCTAAGGGCTGTTTTCAGGGTGCCCACAACCTCCTCAGATTTTGGGTCCCTATTGGGGTGCCTGGGCAGCCTGGGTGAGGAGCTGAGGGGCGTTTTCAGGCTGCATACAGCCCCTTCAGGTTTTAGGTCCCTCCTGGGATGCCTGGACAGCCTGGTGAGGATCTGAGGGCATTTTCAGGCTGCCCACAGTCACTTCAGAGTTTGAGTCCCTACTGGGGTACCTGGCCAGCATGGGTGTGGGGCTGATGGCTGTTTGCTGGCTGGCCAAGTCTCCCAGTGTAGACCCTCACTCCATTGGGGTTGGCCAGCCTAGGTGCAGG
Source organism: Murina feae (assembly GCA_004026665.1). Taxonomy (NCBI): domain Eukaryota; kingdom Metazoa; phylum Chordata; class Mammalia; order Chiroptera; family Vespertilionidae; genus Murina; species Murina feae. Next base: position 14,716 of record PVJC01016269.1, on the reverse strand, counting down.
TCTGAGGGCCGTTTTCAGACTGCTCACATTCCCTTCAGGTTTTGAGTCCCTACCGGGGCACCTAGCTAGCCTGGATGAGGGGCTGATGGCTGTTTGCAGGCTGGCCAAGCCCCCCAGTGGGATCCCTCACCCCATTGGGGTATGGCCAGCCTGGGTGAGGGCTGGAGGGCTGTTTTCAGGCTTTCAGGCTGCCCACAGCTCCCATTGACCCAATGTCCCAGCAAGGCTGGCTGGAAGCAGGTTTCTGAAGTTTATTTATCTTCTATAATTGATACACTATTTTTTTAAGCTGAGGCCTAGGCAGGTAACGAAGTCTCCTATCTGCTTCGGCTCCGTGGTTTCTATAATTTAAAGAATGTTGCCTAGGCAGGCAGTTTCCTCCATCACTGGTGCAATGGAAGCCTGCTGTTTGCTTCAGCTCCGAGGCTTCTATAATTGAAACAATGTTGCAAATACGTTGCCTGGAGCACAGAGAGGCCAAACCAGATGGCAGACAGTTTACTCCTGGTGCAGTGGAAGCCTCTGTTTACTCTAGCTTCGTGACTACTGGCCTCCATCTTGGCTGGGTTAATTTGCATACAGCCACTCTGATTGGCTTGTGGGTGTGGCTTAGGTGTCCCATAGAAATGGTCAATTTCAATATTACTCTTTTATTAGATTACTAGGGGCCTGGTGCACAAAAATTTGTGCACTTGGGAGGTCTATCAGTCCAACCTGTGCCCTCTCGCAGTCTGGGACCCCTCTGGAGATGTCCACCTGCTGGTGTACCTGGTCAGCCAGGGTGAGGGGTTGATGGCTGTTTGCAGGCTGGCCAAGCCCCCCAGTGTGGATCCTCACCCCATTGGAGTGTGGCCAGCCTGGGTGATGGGCTGAGGGCCGTTTTCAGGCTACCCACAGCCCCTTCAGGTTTTGTGTCCCTACTGGGGTACCTAGCCAGCCTGGGTGAGGGGCTGATGGCTGTTTGCAGGCTGGCCAAGCCCCCCAGTAATGTCTCTTACCCCATTGGATTATGGCCAGCATAGGTGACGGGCTGATGGCTGTTTTCAGAATTTCAGGCTGCTCACAGCTCCCATTGACCCAATGACCCAGCAAGATTGGCTGGAAGCAGGTTTCTGGGGTTTGTTTATCTTCTGTAATTGATACACTGTTCCTTTAAGCTGGGGCCTAGGAATGTAACGAAACCTCCCCTCTGCTTCAGCTCTGGCTTTTATAATGAAACAATGTTTATTTAGAAGTGAGGCCAGGCCTGCTGTTTGCTTCACCTCCTAGGATTGAGACATTTGTTGCAAATATGATGTTCCCTGGAGCGGAGAGAAGCCCAGGCGGCCCGCAAATAGTTTCAGTCCTGCTGCAATGGACGCTGCCTGTTTACTCAGGTCCCTGAGTGCTGGCCTCCATGTTGGCTGGGTTAATTTGCATACAATCGCTCTGATTGGCTGGTGGGTGTGGCTTAGGGGTCCTGAAGAAATGGTTAATTTTAATAATATGCTTTTATTAGTTAGGATATATATATATATATATATATATATATAGAGAGAGAGAGAGAGAGAGAGAGAGAGAGAGAGCGCGCCTGACTCCAAGGTGATGAAATTTCTATTTCAAAATGGAAAAGCTATGGGATTTTTTTAAGTAGCTAAATAAATAAATAAATAAATAAAGCCTAAATTTTTTTATACAAGACATAGTAGAATTACTTCTATTCACTGTAGTGTTTTTGATGAATGCTGTTGTTTTGCAGACTTTCATTATGTAGTTAGCTCATCCTCAAACCCTATGCCATATTAAAAAGTAAATGCATATATATATATATATATACACACACATATATATGTTTATACATATGTATATATATATATATACTGTATATATACATATATATGTGTGTGTATATACACACACACACACAATCAATAAAGAAATTGATTCTTTAACAAAAGCACTTTCACACACAGTCAGCACAGTGGAAAGTAGATTAACTGTAAGTCAAGATCATCTAATGTCTCTGTCAGAATGGCTGTATGACTAGGCAGAGTAAGTAGCTATCTTCATTGTGCAAACCAGAGGGTGCTATTTGTCCTAAAAATACCACTTTATGTCAGCTTTTTAAGGTCAGTATTTGAATTCAAAACTACTTTGTAGAGGAAAGATTCATGTAAACAGAGTGAAAAATAATAGGAAGAATATGTTTTCAGAACATCAAGGCCTAAACATTTTGACACCTTTGCTTTAATATATATTTTTGAGAAAGCAAATATTTAAGGTCAGCAGTATGCTTATGGTCTAAATTAAGAACTGAGATAAAAGATATGTGATGGACAATAAAAGAGAGAATGCCCTGAAAAAACACACTGCCTGTTTAAAAATTATTGCTTTGTCTTCACTTTGACATAAATGGTGAAGAGAGTATAGGATAGTGAAGGGATCATGGCCCAGCTGGAAATTTATATTTACAGACAACACTCCCCTCTATTTGAATAAAGAAATTCCAGTTTATCTCTGGTCTTCATTGACCTTATATAATGCTTTGTATGACAAGCAACTCAGAACTCTGGAAGTTAAGTAAGGTATGGGTGACTTAAGAAGTTCATTTTTATAAATCTGAAGACTAACTACATGGTGGTGTGAATGGCTGGGTTAGAACTGATGGTTTCTGTTACATGGAAGCCTTATCACCACTCAAATAAAACAGGTTGTGTAATTTGAGTGTTTTTACTCAATTTTCCTGTTTGCAAGGAATAGCTACCATAAGCATCCAAAAACAAATCTCAAGTCCCTATTATTTAAGAAGTATAGGTTACATATAAGCAGAATCTTATTTGTAGTTGGTGCTAAATACAACTTTGTTAAATCAATGAATGAATAAATAAAAATTCCATTGCTACTTAGTTCCATGGGATATTGTGTAGTATATTAAAATCATAGTATATTGTTATTTGTTCTTGTTATACTCTGAAGAATTTTAAGAAAGAGCAAGATTGTATGAGACAGAATAGGCAGTTGCCCCATCTCCTACATTCTGAGGTTTTCAAGTAGTGTATTCACAAAAACAAAAGAAAAATAAGGTGCTCTAAAGTGATTGTCCTTATCAATATTTCACATTTAGACATTCATACATTTCAACCTTAGAGTTCATAAGCATCTTTTAAAAAATAGTAACTCTAAGTTTCATTCAGTCTCTAATTTTAATAACATGCTCAATTATGTTTAGATAAATATTAAAAATATTAAATATTAGAGGCCAGGTGCACGAAATTCATTCATGGGGGGGGGGTGTCCCTCAGCCCAGCCTGCACCCTCTCACAATCCGGGACCATTTCCTCCTAACTGCTTGCCTACCTGCCTGCCTCACCATCCCTAACTGCCTCTGCTTCTGGCCTGATCACCCCCTAACTGGTCCCCTGCTGGCCTAGTCACCCCCTAACTGCCCTCCCTGCTGGCCTGATTGCCTCCTAACTACTCCTCTGCTGGCCTGGTCTCCCCTTAACTGCTCCCCTGCCAGCCTCATCACCCTCAACTGCCTCTGCCTCAGCCCTCACCACCGTGGCTTTGTCCAGAAGGATGCCAGGAAGATGTCTGGTCTAATTAGATATTACCCTTTTATTAACATAGATTATTAATGAATATGGTGTGTAAAAGTCAGCGGAGAAAATGATATTGCTGATATAGGTCTGAAGGGGAAGGCAAAGGATAACGGAATATAGTGTCCGATGTTTGGTCATGTAAAGCCTACACAATTAAAGAAGCCTTGTTTCTAGAGTGATCAGGCTCTATCCGTCACTTAATAATAGTATATGATGCATGAAGTTTAAATGGATTAATAATTGCATACTAACTGCAACCGACCAATGATGAGGGCTGATAGTTCTGTACTTGGAATGATTCCAACGTCAAGATCTGGGTGTATCTTGAACTGATTAATTCATGGAAAAATGACAGCATAACACTATATTCGCTTTCCTTCTAACCATGTATTCTAAGGGATGAATATGTTGAACAAAAAGCTTACACAACCCCGGGGCAATGCAATTGAAATGGTGTAGAAAGGACACCATCAGGAGGCCATGTCTGCATTTCTGTAAGCTTGACCTGTGTGCATCTCCTCAAGCAAATAACAGTGTTACAGATGACACCAACCTGCAGCCATGAGACGGATTTTCTGTGATGAATTGGCCACAGAGCAGCAGAGATCTCTACATTTTTTACTTTTACCATCGGTATTCATTTGCACAACCTAAGGACAGCATTCAGCTTTTTATCTAGATGTGTATAGGGGTTTGCTATGTGTAATGTCTTCATTATTCTCAAATAACCATTCCCTTGAATATAGAAACTGTATTACCAACAAAACATAGCAGTCCAAAGAGATCAATATTCAGTCTCCTTTCCAGATGTTGCAAAGAAATGAGGGAGTTCCCAGAATGCTCTGGACTAATTTTACTGTGAGATGCGAAATGAATTATTTTTATTTTCTCACCCAAGCCAGCAATCTGTTCAGGCTCTGAAGCATAAGGCCAGGTATTTTTTGCACAGTTTCTGTTGATTGACTATCATGTATGCGCTATTCTTATTCAAGGCAATGATTGAGTCGCATTTAACCAGCACCCAATTTTCTCCAGAACCTTGAAACTGCTAACACTTGATAGTGAATTTTACACCCCTGGCAGGATATTTGCTTTTATATATTTTAAAATGGCTACAAATCTATGAAGTAGGTGGCAATTATAGCTGGGGGAGAGAATTTATCTTTTCTTCTTCATCTCAGACCAGTCTCACTGCATCCTGGGCTTTCTTTGTATGCATGATGGAGTGTCTATCCTGTGGTACAACTACTTTATGCCAGAGTCCCATTGTTAGTGACAACAAAGACCTCAGTTGATTTCAGAGAGTTCAAAGCTAAAGAGGTAATGAAATCTGGAGAGGTGTTGTTAACCCTGGCCTTGTATATAGCAGTTATCTTTAGTTCTAGGTTAACCATAATCTATAAATCACCAAGACAAATGTTCTTTCTACGGTATGTCCCCTGTTAATCTAAATGATACATCCCAGTCTTTATTTTCGAATGAGGAAGGAGAAAGAAAAACTATGATTTTTTTTGTGTTTGTGGCGAGTAAAATATTATGCTAAATATTACCACGCACATGTTTACCCTAATCCTCTAAATGTCCCTGAAAATTATGTATGACCATTTTTATGTTTTAGGAAAATAAAATCAGAGTTTTTAATTACTTCTGTTCAACATCCTATTGTTACTAAACAGCTGAGATTCTAATTCTGTTACCAACGTTCCACTGGGGAGAAGAAAGTCCCTCTTTCACGGATATCCTAGGGTGCTCTGATTAAATACTGAGGATAAATGCTGGGGCTTATTCATCTTTTTTGCTGTTTGTATTAGTCTAACTAATGGTTTCCTTGCACAAACATGTTAGGAAGAGAACAAAGAGGGTGGATCAAATCGCCATGTAAAGTGACTGCACTTTGCCTCTGGGCCAGCTCTCTGTGCTGTCCAATTGGTGTTGTGGCTCTTATCCGCCATTTTGGTCTTATCTAGTGTTCACAGTGATGTTCATCTCTTCCTGTTGATGCCAGTAAGGTGGTACTTATGGTTCTTTCCATTACTTATAGTTTTATGAAGGACCACATCGTTTCACTGGCTGGTTGTCATTGCTAACATTATTCCTGTTTCCTGTCTCAAACCTTGCCAGAACTAAACCTTGTCATCATGCTTACCTTTTGGCCATCCTTCCATCTGCCTCTGCTAATGTTGTACATTTTACTAGCTTCCTCGGAACTACAGAAATGCTCACAGAAGGAAGACAGTATTTTTTTCTCTCTCTTGAATCCTTTAACCAATATTTAAAAAATGCCCCTCTCATTCTCTTTCCCCTAGAACCTCTGGGATCACAAATATGTATTAATTTTGGTTTCTCACTTTTGCATAAACCTTACAGAATAAATTTATAACATGTATCTCAGCATAGAAGAGAACATTAAATTGGTACCATGCTTTGCCCCAAAGAAAGTCTTTCTACCCTAGTCCTATGTTGAAGAACCTCATCTTTTCTCTCTCCTAGGAGGCATTTCTAAGGTACCATTCTGAAACCTGGGAAAGGTTTTGTCCAGAACCTCACTCCACATTTTTTATATGATTCTGCAGCTCTGAATATATTTTGGGGAAGTTAATAGGAATTATTTAAGGAGGTCATGAAAAAAAAAAGTACATAAAAACATTCAAAGCTAAGCATATGGTTTGAGATCCAAGAAAGAGGGACACGTAGTAAATACCAATTAAATTAAGGTCACCACTGCCTAGTTTCAATAAGGATATTTCAAAATAAAATGTTTGTGTCACAATGGAATACTATGCAGCTGTACAAGAGAAGGTCAATATCATGCTACGTAAAATAAGCCAGTAAGAGAAAGACAAGTAACACATAATCTCACTCATATGTGGAATCTAATGGACAGAATAAAATTACAAACAAAATAGATCCAGAGACACTGAAGCATGGAGCAGACTTCAGAACTTCAGAGGGAAGGTAGGGGAGGATGGGTGGGTGGGAAGTGACCAACTGAAGAACTTGTATGCATACATGCATAACCCATGGACACAGACAATAAAGCCGTGGAAGCCTGGGGAGAGGCAGGAGCGGGGTGGAGCTGGTCGATGGGATGAAAAGGGGACAACTGTAATATTTTCAACAGTAAAGATCAGTTAAAAATAAAATAAGTTTGTGTCAATGTCTTGATTGGCTGTATTTCTAAATCAACCTTTTTCTTTGATATGTGGAAATTTTGCTGTGTCATTCAACTACTTTCTATACTCACTGCCATACCTAATTTCAAAGAATGTTATTTTTTTTCCTTTGGGATTGTTCTAACAGGAACTCTGCCTATAGTCTTGTCCTGTTCCCATCTATCTACTGAATTTATTACAGAATAAGCTTTCTAAATTGCGTTAAAATAATGTTATTCTTCTGTTTTAATGATTTGATGACCCCAGGCATTCCAAATCATCTTCAATTTATTACAGCCCACATGCAGTTTCTCTCCTGATTTCCTCTGAAAAAAATGTCACTCCTTTTTTCATGATCCTCTACTAATCCCATAGGTTACATGAAGGCAATAATAGTGTGAGTTGAGCTCAGATCTATATCCCCAACACGTATTATAATTACTTCTGTAGAGTGTGTAGTCACAATTTTTTTTTTTGAATAAGTAACAAATCACCCAATTTAACTTAACATACTCCTGAAAATTTTATTTAGGCAATGTTTCCTAAGCTCAGTATTTTAGTGAAAGTTAACAACTGTATTTAACTGTATTACATACAACTCCTATAGGTCATGAGTTTCTTGAAAGTGAGCTACCTTTATTTCTACACCCCAATCTCTAGCATGTAATTTGTTCTTGGTCCAAATATTCTTGTTCATTGGTTTGTATTTTTTAATCATTTATTTACTTAGTTCTATCAATTTGCAGATGAGAAAAATTGAAAAAAAAATAGTTCAGGAATGAACAAGTGTCAGAGCAGCTTGGGGTAGAAACTGAAATCAGGAAGTAAGTGGAAACAATTTTTATCAGAAACAAAAACATCATAAGCATAGTCACCCATATAGACTAATTCATAAAACATGATCGACACTATTCTAGGTGCCAAGAAAAAGCAGAAATAAGTAGATAAAAATCTGTGCCCTGTTGGAATTTACATTCACAAGTTCTACTAATTCCTTAGGCAGTGATAGTGTGGATGAGCTTGATGATTTAAAAAAATAACAATAATAACTTGTCACAAATGACAACATTAAAGCTTTCTAATGACTGAGTAGTATTCCATTATATATATATATATATGTATACATATATATATACATACATACACATACCTTGGTTATTGTTAACAATGCTTCAATAAATACAAGGATGGACCTCCTTGAGGTCATTATGCTAAGTGAAATAAGTCAGATGGAAAAGGACAGTAGCTGTGAATTCACTGTATGTGGTATGTAAAGGTAAAAAACAAAGAAAGAGGACAAAACAAAACAAACAAACAAAACTCCCTACTTTATAGAGACAGACAACAGATTGGTAGTTATCAGAAGGGAAGAAGGGTGGGAGAGGGGTAAAACGGAAAATGTATTGTGATAGATGGAACTAGACTTTTGGTGGTGAGCATATTATAGTATATACATACTTTCAATTACCATATTATACACCTGAAACTTACATAAGGGTATTAACAAATGTTACATGTATAAAAACAAAATAAAACATATAGAGTGACCGACAATGACAACTGCCATTGTGGGGGGATAATAAGAAAGAAAGGTGATGAAATCAACCAAGCACAGAGAGACATTCATCGCCAGAGCAATGGGGTAATATGTATGTGTAATATATTCAGGAAATTTCTTCTGAGAAGGTGACACTTGGGCAAAGAAGAGGTATATTATTGAGTTATGCTTCAGTTAAAAATAGACTGATATCTCAGCGTGATAATGCCACCTGAGATTATTCCTAGCTTTCATTGCATGTTCAGTGAGGGTGGGCTCCACTGTCATTGAGGCAGCAAAGCTAATAGCTCTACTGTGTTCGGACTATACAAGAGTTTACAGCCTTGGGCAGCTTTGTGTTGTGGGAAGAGAAATGAGACACTCATACATAAGATTTTAAATGTTTAGCCAGAGGCGTACATATCTCTTCTGCTCACAGCCTATGGGAAAAACCAACAATCAGATGGCTCCATCCTGCACTAAGGGGGCTATCAAGGAACACTTGATATTTTCATTTTCTGTGACTGTTGTAACAAATTATCACAAAGCCAGTGGTCTATAGGAACACAAATGTACAGTATTACAGTTTGGAGGTCAGAAGTCCTAAAATGAATGTTGGCAGTTGTGTTCTCTCTGGAGGCTCTGACAGTTTATTTGATTGACTTTAGAACTTAGAGAACTCTCCTGCTTCCTCTCTTTATAGTTTCATATCACATAGTATTTTCCCCCTCTGCTTTCATCATGATACTGACTTTTCTCTGACTTTGACCCCATTCCTTCCCTCTTAAAAGTATCCTTAATTTTAGGCCCCCTGCACAATCCAGAATATTCTCCCCATCTCTCAACACTTTAAACCTAATCACCCTGTGAAGTCTCTTTTGACATATTTAGTAACAGATATACGGTTCTGGATAAGCATGGATATCTTGGGGGCTTTATTCTGTCTTCTACACTTGATATAATAAAACAAAATAATCTCTCCTGGGATGGAATCATATGGAGATTTGGATTTAGGATATTATCAATAATAACCGACACATATAAATTTATCTGTATTGGTAACACATTCAGGGCTCAGCAAGGAGGCTAGTGTAGATCAAAGAGATGACACGTAGGTGGAAGATGATACAGAGCTTTACTTGTAAGCCCCATGAAGTGCTGGCCTTTATTGTAAATGAGTTGGGAAGTCATTTGAAGGTATTGCTCAGATGAGTAACATAATTTGAAACTAGTCTACAGAGTTGAAATAAAAGGCTCAAAGGGGAAAAAAACAAACAACTCAAAGTGAGTTGAAGACAGAAGAATATTGACAATGAGGACAGGAGCAAGGCATAGCTAGTCAGGCCCCAGATCTAACTCAGCAAATCTTGTTGACTATGTTGGCTGACTTGTGTTATAATTCAGGCTTGTTTCTTAGAAGCCCAGCTAGTTCTGGCAGCAAAGAAATTATGTGTGGAAGATTTGAGATAGCTCACCTACCAAGTTATGTGTGCCAATGCTAGATCACATTTCCTCCCAAACTTTTTGTCATAATAATTAATATTGGTAGTGATTAAAACAGAATGAGTCTGTTTATTGTTTTAGGTATATATTTGGTGTAGAATGTAGCTGATAGAAGGCTCAGACAATCCCATCATAAAAAAGGACTTTGTTGGTGTATGTTAATATTTACTGTAATCTAACTAATTAGAGATTACAACCAGATTTTTTTTTCTCCATTGACTTGATATTTAAACAACAGAGAAAGTGAGATAGAGAGATATAAACAGCTTTACTACAAAAAGGCTGACTTGTTGGGTATGATAATGGTATTGAGCCCATAATAGTTGTGAATTATACTATGTGCTAACCCACAAATTTGCTGACCAACATATGTATGTGAGGTAGTAATATCATCAAATTTTATAGATAAGAAAACTGAGCTCAGAGAGGTTAAGAAATATCCTCACAGCAAGTGAGACTATTAATCACAGCAAGCAAATTGTCCAGGTATGGTTCAAAACAGTCCTTGGGAATCCAAAGCCTACCGTCTGACCAATACATTTCCTGGTTTCCATTGTCTCAGATCTGTTCCCTTTCCGACCAAGCATGCACACCTCTTTTCCAAATTGCCAAATAATTATCAAATTAATTATATACTTAACTAATTATTAATTTTTCAGTAATCAAAGATATTTGTTGCTCATAGGATAAGTTAAACTTATGGAAAGTGATCTAATGAATAAAGACAATTACAGTATTTGATATAAATACCTTAGACTATAAAGTAAGGCATATATTTTGTGTAGCTGTTTGGTAAATTGTAAGATACATATAAAGTGCCTTTAAATGAAAACTTATTAAAACATTTTTACTCATAATTTTATCTAAGTTTTTTAAAATATATTTTTCTGCCTAGACTCTTCAAATTCTTGGGTATAGCCAAGCATCCTAATTTTACTTCTCACTATAAAAACAACTCCATTTATTTGACCTAATTTTAAAACCATTTTGGTACCCTGGGATTTTTGTGATGAAGTTTATGCTATACTATATTTCCTTTTCTCTTTTTCTTGATTTTATTCAATTAGTCATATCCTCCTGGACTTCTTATTTTTAGAATTTAGATACTTATATATCTTTCTAAAACAATGGGGAATCTAAAGAGAAAGAAAGCAGCATGGATTTATTTTAATTTTTTTAAAGCTTCAATACTTTTTATGAAAATACATTTAAAATTTTCAGAATAAAATTATAGCACCTGCCTTTTATTACATAGAACTTTAGGTTCCTGTCACCATATCCATATAGTGGCACAGCTTTTAAACTACCTCTTACTTTTGTTCATTGTTTTCGCTTTTGAAGAGTGATAATCTTTAAACCCAACTATTTCAGCTCCTATGCTCACTGCTGATACTAGCAATAGTCAAATCATAGACAGATTACTTTCCTGAATCCTTTTCTCTTATTTATGGATTTCAGAGAAGCAATTGTATCCTGTTCTGAGGTCAGTAGTCCATGCCTATTTGAATCAGAGCATGTTTTCTATTGGGTTTTGTGTGTACGTGTGTGTGTGTGTGTGTGTGTTTCTTATGTTTTTAAATATTGAATTACTGTATATTATGCTAGGAAAACAAAAGTATCATTTATGAATAACTGGGGCTTGTGAAGTAGCATTGAAGTGACATGTACTCCAGCCAAGAGTGTCAATCCTGAGGAAGAAAATAACCTATCTGACCCAACCCTTTTAAAAAAGTTCCTGGAATTGTGTTTTGATCAATAAGACTGAGGCCTTCCCATCTGATAAGAGAAGCACAGCTATATCCTCATTTGCATCTTTACAGACCAATCAGAGTAGCTCCACAACAACCAGTTAGAACATGGAGAACAGGCCAATCATGGCAGGACTATTTGGGCCATTTAAATTGTGTAGATTTGAAATTCTTGTTGCATAGAAATAGACCAACCAATGATGGCAGGGGCCAGGTGGGGGGAGGGAGGGAGAGTGTCTTTTTTCTATATAAGCCAGCTTCCCTTTTGTCTCCCTAGAGCCTCCTTTGGGCTCTTTGTCCCTGGCTTGAACTGTATCACTTGAACTGTACCAACTGAGCTGTAACACTAGAGCTGCAATACTTGGGCTGTGTGATTTGAGCCATTTCACTTGAATAAAGTCTCTCTCTTCACTGTAACCCCAGATTGGGGACTCCTGGTGGTAATTAATTTTTTGGCAGCAAACTTTAGTTGACAAAGTCCATTGATCCTTTTGAGATAGCTGCTTTAAACAACTCTGGAATTCACAATTCAGTGGAAATAGCCATATCAGAGGTAATATTCTCATGTAGTCATGTTTATTTTCCTTTGGAATTATTGCTGAAATATGTCCATATCTCTTCAGTTCTGTAATCATCAGCTGTCATCATTTTTCACCTGGACAACTGCAAAAGTTTCTTAGCTGGTCTCTATGCACCCATTTATGATCTTTTAAAAATCCATTTCATGGATTGTACTATAGCTGAATAAATATTTTAGCTTAAAAGTCCATAGTTATACCCTTATAAGGTTTTCCATATCTTTGATAATAAAGTTAAAATATATAATTTGATCTAAAAATTTTGCATGCTTTTGTCAAACTCTTTGTTCATAGTATACCACTCACCACCAGTGCTTTCATTTTTATGAATCAGTCATATTCCTTTTCACATCAGGGCCTTTGCATGTGCTTTTATCCTCTTTTTCTTAAAAAAATTATCCTATTGCTTTATTTTTCAATTAAAAATCACTGCCCAGGGAAGCCTTCTTGTGATCTCCAGACTATATCTGCTTCCCCTTTAATATAATTTCATTATTCCTTATCACTCTTCTTCATAGCACTAATCTCAGTTTGTTATAATGATCCAAATGCATAACTTATCATTTGATTACTATCTGTCTTTCCCACCATGTCGAGGCCCCACATGAGTAATAATTATGTCTGCTTGACTCCTCCTGGTAGCTGCATTACCTAGTGCAGCACTGACACAGAACTGGTGTAATAAATATTAGCCGCATAAGAGATTGATAAAACTCTGTCCATGAGAATTCTATTTAGAGAAAGTCCTAATTTTTTTCTTTGTTTCATTTTATTTTCTTTGATCACCATTTCCCACCCCACCTCCTTATACCCTATTAAAAAAACTATATAAGTGCCTTTTTTTTGGAAGCTAATATTCAAAGGATTCTTGAATATAGAAGATATTTATTCAATCATTCGTTCATCCATCCACTTATTCAGTTGGCTACTCAATCAGCTACTATTTATCACAATTATACCATATGCTAGGCACAAGAACAACAGCAACAAACAACAGAATAAGATTGTTCTCATAGCTTACAATATAATAATACAAATAATGAAAAATAATTGAATAAATCAGCAGTATCATTTTAAATAGTGCTGTGCTGTGTCCTATGGGGGGTGAGGAACAGGACATACTGTGATAGAGCTACAGATGTTATGAGGAGAAAGGTACGTGATACACTCACTTCTCAAAATTGAGTGAAAACTATACAAAAAATAATGACAATAACCTTACCTAATAATAGACAACCATGCAAATTGACCATCCCTTCACACTCACCAGCCAATGAGGAGAGTATGCAAATTAACCCAACAAAGATGGTGGTTAATTTGCATATGTACGTGTAAAGCGGAGGAGCGGGAGCAGTGAAGACTGAAGACCAAAGGCTCCAGCCCCAGCGGCGAAGACAGGAGGCTCTGGGGACCAAGTGGCCAAGACCAGAGGCTCCGGGCCCCAGCAGCCAAGACCGTCTGGCCTGGGTCCTGGGTGCTGGAGGAAACTGGTGCCAGCAGCCAGGGTATTGCACGAATCTCTTTATGCCACGGGCCTCCAGTGACAATATAAAAGCAGAGTTCTGCAGTTAAGGTTAATACCAACTGAATGAAGACAGCACAAAAGACAGGTGCATGAGTTAAAAAGTAGAGAACAATCATGGGAAGGCATAGAAACTATGGAAAACATTCTGAATTGGTATAATATGAGAAAACAATGTTCAGGCCAATTTTACTCATATTTCTGAGGGAAAAGGAAACCTAACTAATGTCATGTATATATTTGAATGAATAAATATATCTAACTTTCTAAAACAACTTAATCTTGCCCTGGTTGGTTTGGCTCAGTGGATAGAGCATCCTCTGAGTACTGTGGACTGAAGGGTCCCAGGTTCGAATCCAGTCATGGGCATGTGCCTTAGTTGCCAGCCCATCCCCAGTGGCGGGTGTGCAGGAGGCAGCTGATCGATGTTTCTCTCTCATCAATGTTTCTAACTCTCTCTGTCCCTCTCCCTTCCTTTCTGTGAAAAAAATCAATGAAATATATTTTAAAAAAAAACACACACAACTTAATCTTATTAAATACTACAGTTCCTAACTCAAATCCATGCAAAGATATGGGCATCTGTAGTAAAGAGATTATAATTTTAGGTCTTTGTTTATGAAACAACTAAAGATCCAGTGCACGAAATACATACATGGGGGGTGGGGGGTCCTCTCAGCCCAGCCTGCACCCTCTCCAATCTGGAACTCCTGAGGGGATGTCCAACTGCCAGTTTAGGCCTGCTCCTCAGAACATCCCTCTCACAATCCAGGACCACTGGCTCCTAACTGTTCACCTGTCTGCCTGCCTGATCACCTCTACTGGCCCCCCTGCCAGCTTGATCACCCCTAACTGCCTCTGCCTGCTGGCCTGGTCACCCTCAACTATCCCCCCTGCCAATCTGGTTGCCCCCAACTGTCTCTGCCCCTGCTAGCCTGGTCACCTCTCAATGCCCCCCTCTGCTGTCCTGGTCACCTCCAACTGCCCCTCCCACCAGCTTGATAGCTCCTCACAGCCTCCCCTGCAGACTGGGTTGCTCTCAACTGTCCCCCCTGCTGGTCTGGTCACCCCTCACTGGCCCCTTCTGCCGGCCTG
>PVJC01016268.1:0-33920 GCA_004026665.1 Murina feae | reverse complement strand
AAAAAAATTAAAGATCACAAAAAGGAGGAGAAAACTTATGTCACCATTACCTAGTAGGATTGGATGCATTTGACAATTTTTTATATACCTTATATCTTATTCATCTTTTATTACATATTTTCATTAAAAAGAACTTTCTTGTTGAAGAAAGGACATGCATTTTGAAGCAAAGATAGCATGTGGAATAAAAAGGCACTTCACCGCTATAGAAATAGGTAAAAGTATCCAATTTTATTGAGCTGTTTTGTGATGTGGACGGTGAAAGAGATGAGTAAGTAAACCAAGAGAAGGACCACCTGGGCAGATACCCTAGGGCAAATTTTAATGAAGACTCTGGGTAACCTAAGACTGCCTTTATTGTAACCTAAAAACTGGGAGTTTTTGTTGTTGCTGTTAACCCTCACTGAGGATATTTTTTCCTTGGATTTTTAGAGAGAGTAGAGGGGAGGGGGAGAGACAAAAGAGAGAGAAACATCAATGTGAGAGAGCACATTGATTAGTTGCCTCTCACATGCACCCAGACCAGGACCAAGACAGCAACCGAGGTACCTGCCCTTGACCAGAATCAAACCCAGAACCCTTTAGTCCATGGGCCAAAACTCTAAGCACTGAGCCAAACTGGCTAGGGTGAGAGTTCCTTTTTTAAAAAAACTTTCTTGACTTTGCAGGTGAGAAATCTGATACTTATAGAGAGCAAAAACAGTTTAGGTCCCAGCTTACGGATATTCAACACAGTATTATTTCCTCTGAATTCCAGACACCTGAGGTAACTCAGCCAAGATCATGGACTGGATTAGAAATGGAGCCTGGATGAGAACCCCAAACCCCCAATTCTAAACTAATTTTCCTTCACCATTTTATTAACTGACTTTAATCCTGAACTCTGTTTCTCTTTAAAAATCTACCTGGCCAGGTAGTTCAGTTAGTTAGAGCATTGTCGCGTTATGCCAAGGTTGTGGGTTCCATTCTCAGTCTGGACACATATGAGAATTAACCAATGAATGCATGATTAAGTAGAACAACAAATCAATGTTTCTCTCTCTAAAAAAAAAATCAATAAAAAATTTTAAAAACAATTTAGTGTTTTTAAGTATAGCTTCTCACTATTTTTTGTTTCTTTTTAAAATGTAATGAGTTATATGCATTTTAGAGACTATTTCTAAATTGATAAATGATATAATGGTTTATTTTCCTTGAATTGCTTTTGAGGACTTCTTTTTATTGTTAAGTCAGTTTAAAAATCTAAAATTATTATTAATAATTTTCCTTTGAATCATGAATTATGCTGCTTCTTGTTATTTCTTTCAATGTCACTGTTAGTGTTAAAATACCATTCAAGACACCCACTTAAATGACTAGGGACCAGCTGGGAGATTTATCCTAATATTGAGCCTTCTGATATTGGATCCCCACAATAAACACTTTGACTTTCACCCTTTACTCTTTTCTTTTTTTAATATATATTTTTATTGATTGCAAAGAGGAAGAGAGAGGGAGAGAGAGAGAGAAACATCAAGGATGAGAGAGAATCATTGATGGGCTGCCTCCTGGATGCACCACACTGGGGATAGAGCCTGCAACCTGGCCTGACCAGGAATCCAACTGCGACCACCTTGTTCAACCACTGAGCTATGTCGGCTGGGTTCACCTTTAATTCTTAAAAAGAAAAAAAAGACCACATAAATGTCCAGATAGCTTCTTCGTGTGTGGAGAGGGCAGGAAAGGACTGAAGCTAAAATGTTGATCTAAAAACAACCAGGTCCTTTCCTTACAAAAATGTAGAAATGAATATCTTTAGGCCTCCAATCGGTTAGGATAAGAGTCCAGATTTGACTCCAAGATCGTGTTTTCCATCTTCCACAAAGAATCCTGGAAAACAATGAGAAAACGCCTGGAAATTTTCCAAACTAAGGAAAACAGAGAAGAAAGCATGCTACTTTAGCGGTTATTCAAACACTGCACTGTTCTGAGTCAGACAAATTCTTGTAAGACAAGACTCTCAATGAATATGATCCCATTCAAACATATTACAACCTATTTATTCCCAACTCTACCCAAAATGATATTTTGCCAGAATAGCTCCAATGAAAGACCGAATTAACAAGCAACTCATAACCTATAGGTACAAATAAAGTCCACTTTTACAAAGTTGTTTTAGGGTTTACAATGTCAACATCAGAAACATCCAAACCTGTACAGAATTTTTATAAATTTGTTTGAGTCAAATTGATGACATGCTGAGGAGCAAGATCTCAGATGCTGCTGGGAGTGATAATTTTTCTTGTATGCTTTTGAAATTAAGAAGGGACATACATGGAGAAAGCAAGGTGGGAATTGCAGCACAGGATAGTTAAGACTATGAGCTCTCTTGAGGGTTAACACTCTCTTCCAGGGGGTTTACTTCTGGCATTTCAAATGTGTGTTCACTTAGATGCACAACAACAATGGGCAGGGCTGGCTTAAGGCAAAGATAAACCTTTATTAAAAAGCTACATGCCTCGACTGTGACTACCACCATGACCTGCCTGGTTAGGAACTTATGATCAGACTAGAGGCTTGGTGCACAAAAATTTGTGCATTCGGGGGGTCCCTCAGCCCGACCTGTGCCCTCTCATAGTCTGGGACCCCTTGGGGGATGTCCACTTGCTGTCTTACGCCCACTCCCCAAGGGATTGGGCCTAAGCTGGTAGTCAGACATCCCTCTGGCAGCCTGGGAGCCCTCAGGGGATGTCTACTTGCCAGTGGGGAGCAGGCCTAAGCTGCAGTCGGACATCCTTAGCGCTGCTGTGGAGGCAGGAGAGGCTCCCACCACCACTGTTGTGCTGATAGCCATCAGCCTGGCTTGTGACTAAGCAGAACTACCCCTGTGGGAATGCACTGACCACCAGGGGGCAGCTCCTGCATTGAGTGTCTGCCCCCTGGTGGTCAGTGTGTGTCATAGTGACCAGTCATTCCCAGTGGTTCTGCTGTTAGGGTCAATTTGCATATTACCCTTTTCTTATATAGTATGGCCCTGTGAGGTTCCTTTCCATACAACCCCCTTTTTCCTCCACAACAGAGTGACTTTACACATATTTTGTCTTTTAAGCAATCAAAGGAGATAGTGTATTATGTTGCAACCTTTTTACCTGGACTTGACCTTCCCTAGTGGAATTCATAAGATGCTGATGTGATCCACCAAGGATGTTAACTTTTCTCATCCACTCAAAATACTCCCATCATGTTTCAGACTGATTGTTGATATTCAGGTTCAGAGATGAAGGTCTTTCTTTAAGAGCTGCCAGGAGGAATGGTGTGAAAAACCTTAAAAGGTGGGATGGAACAGTGCCAAGATCCTCGGTGTCAGGAAGTGGCTGGCATTTCAACATTTAAAACTGTGGTTTGAATTCCAACTCTGCCCCCACTTTACTACTATGTAGCCAAGAGTAGTTCTCATATCTTTTAGAATGGAGACAATACTTATTTGGCAGTGGCAAGTAGAAAAGACACGCTATGGGTTTACATTATCTAACGTTATCCTAGTTATCTGGGTGCCTACAGGTATCAGAAGCACAAACAAGAGACAGATTTGCTGAATAATGATATGGAACTGAAAACTTGTGACTTAAAAACAAAAACAAACCCTCTGCTAAGAATAGTATCTCAGAGGGATTCCCCTCCCACTGGAAAATGACATCAGAAACCACAGCCACAAGGAAGCTTCTCAAATAGGGGAACGAATGGAGGGCAAGGGTGACTCTGGAAATCTCAAGGAGTGTCTTTTACACAAGCCACCACTTTCCAGTCCCAACGGGCAGTATTTTGTGCTCCGGTCTCCTCCAGCTCCATAAGAAATATTTAAAATAATATATATATTAGATATATATGTATATATAATAGATATATATGTATATATGTTATATATATTAGATATATGTATATATATTACAGCATTGTGATTTTTTTAAAAGTCTATAATCAGAGAAATCATAGAGACGGAATTTAATTTTACTGACTTGTTTTAAGTTAAAATCACACTTTTGCTGAGGGAGAGGGGGCTTTTTTCTCTTTCTCTTTTAACATACATAGATATCCAAGGACCAAAGAATAGATGCCCTCCCATTTTCACATAGATCTTATCTAAGTAAAAACCATTTGATTCTACAAAAATTCCTAGTCCTTCCCATGTCATTTTCCCCTTTGTATTATTTTTAAATATATTATTATATATTGTGTTGGGTTAGAAATATATTGATTTGTTTAAAATTATTTTAGGCTCCCGAGAAAGCATAGCAACAT
Organism: Murina feae; assembly: GCA_004026665.1. Classification (NCBI taxonomy): domain Eukaryota; kingdom Metazoa; phylum Chordata; class Mammalia; order Chiroptera; family Vespertilionidae; genus Murina; species Murina feae. The sequence goes on along the minus strand of PVJC01016268.1, from coordinate 29,642 downwards.
GTATATATTTCATTTTTTCACTTTAAAGATACTCCTTATCTCAGAAAATAGGAATTACTTCCTCTCATAACTATATTCATTTGTCCTGGCTGGTGTGTGTTTGTGTGTGTGCATGTGTGTGTGTTGTGTGCTATAGTGTGTCAATACAATGATCTTGGAGATGGTGAGGAAATTGTCATGCAAAGCCACAGGTTCTGTCCAGAATCTAATTAGAGAAACCTTATCATTAAGAATTGAGTGTTTCTTTCCATTATAAGATGAATAAGTTTTGAAGATCTAAAGTACAGCATGGTGAGTACAGTTAACCACACTGTACTATTTTCTTGAAAGTTGCAAACAGAATAGACATGAAATGTTCTCACCATAAGAAAGAAAAGGGAACTACATGAGATGATGGAGGCATGAGTGAAGTTTTTTGTGGTAATCATTTTGCAATATATAAGTGTATTAAGTCAGTTGTGTGATCCTGAAATTGGAAGTTTACGAAAAGAATCCAGGTGAGGTGGAAACACATATATTTATCTTAAGATTTAAAGAAATACAAAATCAGTAAGAGACCAACAGGATGGGATTGCCGAATCCTAAGGGTAGAAGATGATGAAGTCAAGTCACAATAGGCTGTGGGACCTACACATGACAGTCTCTGTTCTAGACTATAAAGAAGGCACAGCATATTCTCCTGGGGTATCCGATGAGAATCCAATGAGCATTCCAACTCCCCAAATTACATGGGAATATAACCCCCAAATGTGTGTATTTTGAAAAGATAGTTTCTTTTTTTAAGTAATATCTTTCAACCTAGACAAGTTGACTTAGGTATATAAATGCTTAAGAGAATGAAATCTTTAGGATTAACACATGGGGAGGAGATTGTGCATGTTTAGTATTCTATGTACTCTAACGTTTAAGAAAAGATGACGTGCAAATAATTTTGATCTCAATGTTATTCTATGTATAAGTGGCTATTCAAGGAAATTAGACCTAAATTTAAATGGAAGTTAACCAGTCCAACTCCTCCCCACCAGACCTCTGCTAAGCTGACTTTCAAAGTTTCTTTTTTCCTATCTCCACCCACTTCCTCAAGTACTATAGTCATGTAAACAGTGCACGTGAACTTGTTTCAGATCTAGTCAAAAGGGTGCTACTAAAGTCCTCACCACAAGACAATACAAAGGTGGTCATTTTAAAGGTGCACACTGATGACCCACAGTGAATAAGGAGCCAGCTCAGGGGACCCCCCTCCCATTCCCCCACACAATGCCCAATTAATGAGCACTGCTCCTTCACCGAGCTCACTAACACCAAACATTCCTTTTATACTTACTTTACAAAATCTCTCAAAGCATTTAAAATGTGTGGGTTTTGGTAGCATTGGGAGCAAGTCATGGTTCCACAAAAATGACAAAAATAAAACAAAACTAAATATCTTCCTTTTGCAAATAAGGCCAAACAAATCAAATAAGAAACGGATGGGGAAATAGAACTTTCACGCATCCCAACAGGGGTCAGATTTGTTCTGTTCTGTTTTGTTTAAACTGCTAAATGCATGGTCATCATAGTGTATTCTCTTCAGCACATTAGGGGCATGGAAACACCACATAGATTACCTGAGATCACCTGGTGATAGCTTAAAAAAGAAACAAAAAACTGAACAGTGAGTGAGGCTGGACAGAACTTCTCAAGGTTTGTGGATTTTGTTAGGAAATATTGTTAAAAAGCAGATTCTGACTCAATAGGTATGGAGTGGGGCATGTGATGTCCTTGGTCCCCCACTATCATATTGAATAGCCAGAGTTAGGTCAGTCTGAAACTGGAAAGTTTCATTTTGTTCTGAAGGCAAAAAGCTGGAAGGCAAGCTCTAGCAAAAGAAAAGTTCCTCTGCACCCAGCACTTGCCTCTCTTTAAACGCTGGGGGATGGGCACTCTCACAAGTCCTCCTGACACAGGTGGGTCTCTCTTTTTCTCCCTTTTCTTGGATCTCTGTCATTCAATGTTTTCATGATGATTCCATATGAAATTGCCTGGACCCCTTAAAATTTGGGACCTGTAAGAAAAGAGTTCTGTTACTGAGATAGGTGCCAACAAATTTTGACTTAGTTGCTGTTTATTTAAACAAACTCTGGTAGTAAACCTTTTGGGCAGGAGGGCTGAGTTCTGAGGCTGAGATGAAAAAAGCTGTGGTGAAGAAACAATGACCCAGATCATTCAATTGTCACTTTGCGGGTGTTGAGTGTGGATGCAGATGCCCAGCATGGCCTGATAGTGACATCCCTGGGAGTTAGCTCTGACCCAGACATCAAAGAAGGGCACCTCAAAGCCCAGCTGGCAGGAGGAGAATGATAGCCAGAGGAAAAAACAAGGGCGGGGCCCCTGTGAACAGACAAAATGTACCCATCTCTTTCATCAGGAGTTAGGATCAGCTGGGCCGACTACTGAGCCCTTGGCTGGAACTCTGCAGGATTCAGATTAGAGGCAGTGTGTGTGTGTGTGTGTGTGTGTGTGTGTGTGTGTGTGTGTGTGTGTGTGTGTGTAGTGCTGGAAAGTGAACACCTCATCCCCCCACCCGCCACATCTCACTCTTCAGACTTTACAACAGTTGGATAAAAATAACTAAAGACTGGACAGAGCCATCCCAGGCAATTTCTGCATTTTGCCATTGTAACCAATATTGTTATTACTACTGAGTGCTTCCTCTTTTTGTTTTTCTGAGCCAACCTTTGTCCCTGCTGCCCTGACACTAATATTCTTGGTGGGACACTTTGAGTTCCACAAGGATGACAAGATGAATGACTGAGGCCTGGTGAGAAATTATTACTACCCCACATGCAAAGACATAGTGCCTGCCCCAGACAGAAGCCCACACTTGGAAACAGAAACGAGAAATGCTGAGGTTTCTAGAAACCAGGGACTTCAGAGGGGCCACTGCCTTCCTGGAAGAGAGCAAGGGCAGGAACAATTTTAAAAATCCTGGTGCTTTTAAAGTCTGGGTTAAAATAAGGAGAAGGGGAGAAACTGAAGCTGGAACCAGCAGGAACTATGAGAACAGCTGACTCATGGAGCTGACTTTCAGGTTCAACAACCCTCTGAGCAAAATTATCTCTCACCAATCAATTCCACTGTTATCCTGCTACCCTATACGTAACAAAAAACTATCTTTTCCAAGTGTAACCCTCTCTGGGAATGCTAATAAGCCATCCATCACTTACATGTTGCAAATCAGTTTAGTTTAGAGAGTTGGACTTAGAATGGAGGAAATTTAGAGAGCAAGTAAACAGTCCAAGCCTTCATTTTGCACATGAGGAAACCACAGTCCCAAAAGGAAACTTCTTGCTCAAGAACACAGAAGGTGAAAGCCAGAGTTAGGCCATAGCTACCTCTCTTGGTCTTCCATGTGACCAGACAATTCATGTTTCCCTGGCACAAGTTAAGACTGATTTATTCAAATGGTCATCTGTTGAGGATCTCCTGTTGCAGGCGCAGGAAGACCATGGCCTTCACCTCATGGAGCTTAGTGTCTAGTTCAGGAGACTGATAAATTAATACAAAGTTAAGCACCACTTCCCAATGAATTAAGCAACTACAACTTCTTTTATGTTATAAAAAGAAACAACAACAAGGACTAGAGATCAAGAGGGAGAACTATTTCAGATTAGGTGGCAGAAAAGGCCTCAGTGGCATCATCAGCTGGGATCAGAGAATGAGAGGGTCAACTTGACCTTGACAGAGTCCAGGACAAAAATCAATAAATGCAAAGCTTTTGGGAAAAGAAAGAGCTGTGTGTGATTTAGAAACAGAGAAGGCCAAGATGCTTGGATGTTGGACTTTAAAGATCTGGGTTCAAACCATGACTCCACTACCTACCTTTGTCCTGCACACCTCAGCCAGGGGATTTTTATGTCACAAGATACAGTGATTAGACAAATTGCCTTCATCTTACTAACCATTGAGGTTAGTGTTGATCAGTTTCACATTTCATTCCACTTCCATTTTGGATGCTTAGTGCTATGTTCCTGTACCTGACAGCAACATTTTTCCATTTCTGAGAAATTTCTTTTCCTCTTACACTGACTCTCTTAACTCTAATATTTCAATAGTGCTACTACTACCTCTGTGACTTCATTTCAACTCCAGACAGGTTTCCCAATCACACATCATATTTTTATTTCATTGTTCCCTAACTTAATTGGACTGAAAATGATACCAGTTCACCTGACTTTGATTTTAATATCACATTGTGCTCTATATTTTCACTACTGCTAACATCTGTGAATTTCTTAATCTGTCAATTAGAAATTAAATAAAATGTATGCCACTTAGTGAATACTGAAAATGCTTAAATCAAAAACTCTTTTATTGTTGTCATTTCTTTTAGAGTGCCATTAGCTGGTTTTGCTCAGCGGTTAGAGCATCAGCTTGCAGAATAAAGGGTCCCGAGTTTGATTCCAGTCAAGGGCACATTCCTGAGTTGTGGGCTCAATCCTCATAGGGAGTGTGCAGAAGGCAGCAAATCAATGATTCTCTCTCATCATTAATATTTCTATCTCTCTCTCCCTCTCCCTTCCTCTCTGAAATAAATATATATTTAAAAATAAAAATAAATGAGAAAGAGTGCCATTAGAATGGCTTCTATTCTATTTAGCTATATCTATCTATCTGTCTATCTATTATATATCTATCTAATCAAACCTTGAATTTATACAACATACAGACAGAGAAAAAAAGGAATACATTTTCACAAATTGAATATACTCACACAAACAGTATCCACAAAAATTGGAATATGAGGGAGTGGGGTCAGGCTCAAAGGGCTCACTGGGGAAAAAATGGAACAACTGTAGTATTTTCAACAATAAAGATAAATTTTAGAAAAAGAAGTGGAACATTATTAGCAGCATTATTTTTAAAAAATATATTTTTATTGATTTCAGAGAGAGGAAGGAAGAGGGAGAGAGAAACATTAATGATGAGAAAATCATTCATCTGCTGCCTCCTGCATGCCCCGGATTGGGGATTGAACCTGAAGCCCAGGCAGGTGCTCTTAACCGGAATTGAACCTGGGCCCCTTCAGTCCACAGGCCAATGCTCTATCCACTGAGCCAAACCAGCTAGGGTTCAACAGCTTTCTTGACCCATTTAGTCCCTGACTCCCCTAAGGGTGATTATTATCATAATTTTTAATAATAGAGGTTAGTTTTATCTGCTTTGGAGCTTTTTATAAATGAGACCATACACTATGTACTATTTTGTACCTGACCTCCTGTGCTCCACATTGTCTGTTGTATTCCCCCATGTTGTTGCCTGTGGTTGTAAGTCATTATTCTAGTTACTGTGTGATAGTTCATTGTGGGAACAGACTGCAACGTCTTTACACAGTCTGCAATTGTTGGGTATTTGCACAGTTTCCAAGTTAGGGGCCACTACAAACAATGCATTTACAAGCATTCTTGTACATGTCTTTTGATTAAGATATACATAGGTATCTATTGATGTGTATTTAGGAGGGAAATTGCTCAGGCTACATAGATGTGAACTTTATTTTCATATTCTTTGAGTAATTAGTGAATATATGCTTTAAAATATTCAAAAGTAACAAAAGGGTATGCAGTGAAAAATAACTGTCTCTCATCTCTCCATCCACCGGCACTCATTCTCCTAAGAAGCACATTTACTGGTTTTTTCTGAGATCACGTTTCTTTGTCTTTTTGGGACAGCCATACGTTATCAATGCTACAATTACTGCTTTCTAATACACCCTAATTGATCTAACTGCTGTCCTAATAATACTAATAATTCACACATTAACATTATGCCATGTTTTTTTAATCAACTATTTCACTTCTTTCATCTTCTCCAAAACTTAGGAGGGAAGTGCAAGTTCACAACTACCTTTAACAGGTGGGCTAAGTAGGCCCCAGGGAAGCCAATCATTTGCCAAAGAAGACACTGGTTTTCCTTTGTTTATTTTTTAATTTTATTGATTTAAGAGAGAGAGAGAGAGAGAAAGAGAGGGAGAGGGAGAGAGAGAGAGAAGAGAGAGATCTACTTGTTGTTCTACGCATTTATGCATTCATTGATGGATTCTTATATGTGCTCTGACATGTTGGGATGATGCTTTAACCATCTGAGCTACCACGCCAGGGCAAAGACATTGGTTTTAAGTGGCACAGCTGGGAGTCGATCAAGACTTTCTGACTCTAAAACTTGGTATTGCTCCTGCATGAAGGAAGCAAAGTTACTCTCTGACAGCAGTGATGTGGTCTTCCTTTCCAGAGCTCTACCTCCAGCAGTTGGGGCTCCCAACGATCATTTCTGATCCCAAGCATTTTTCCCACCAGAATTGTGTTTCGTTAAGATGGACTTGGATATTTGCTCTTAGGTGTTTATTATCTGTTGATGAATTGGCCAGTCTGGCCCAACTGCCCATCCTGCCTGTGTGTGTCCAGCTCTAAGAACCAGAAAGTGATTCATTTCCTCTTTTTCTTGTAGTTTCCTTTCTCTGCCTGTCACCTCTTTCCTTTCTCTGAGCAACTCCACACAGTGGTCCTGTTTATAATCACTAAAGTCTGGCTGGAATCTGGGGAGCCTTGAGTTTTCCCCGGCAGGGCCTCTGTGTGGCATGAGGAACACACACAGTATAAACTGTGTGTCTGGGAACTTCCGGGGTACACTTGCTGGCATGTTGGTAGGGGGTACTGGTGGGGGCCAGTCCCATCTCCTCGAGCCCTCCTGATCTGACACCCACGGGATAGCTAGTGTGCCCGTGTTATTCCTTTTCATTCTCAAAAAAGCCCTGCAGGGAGAGGTCATTATTATTCTCTCTCCCCAAAACAGGAAACCTCAGCTTAGACAAGTGAAGCAACTTGCTTAAATATACTGTCAAGGAAATATCGAAGGTGAAATACAAATAAAAATTTTAAAATTTTATATGAAATTCCCCCATTAACCTGACTCTTGTCTATATATTGTCATTCTTTGAGACTTGGATCATTATTTTAGGCATTTATTATCAAAGAAAATAGAGCTGGTTATTTATCATTTCAACTACCAACCGAAGTTTGATAGATTTAAAAAAATCAGTTTTGATGAAGGTGAGGATGAAGGAGATTGGCTCTGGGTAATAGAAGCAGCTACAAGGGTTTGGAGGAAAGGGGGCAATGAGAAAGAAAGAGGGTCCCTGTTCCCAGGGAGGGTACAGCTTTATTTTAGAGAACCCACACAAAAACCTGGGCCATGGTACACCACTGTGCAGGGAAAGTGAAGTATAGACCTGTTTTGTGCACAGTGGGGAGCTATCTGACCTAGAAACCCTTCAGCAAAGAAATGAATGTCAGGAATCGGTGTCTTATAGGCACATTAAAGGGGAAGGGGCGCCATCAGCAGAGAAGGGCAGGCGTCCAGCTAGAAGACGTTTGCAGTAATGCCTGGGTGAAACAACATGCTCTCTAGGAGAGGAATTTGAGAAGGAAGGTTAAACCCAAAGGTCATTTTAAGAAAGATGTGCTAGGATCCATGAACTGAATACATGGGATGAAGAAGAGGAGGGAAACTGATCCTGATGCTGGTTTTAAATGTCCTAGTTGGGAGGCTTGTTTCAGCCTGGCTGGCTTGGCTCAGTGGTTGAGCTTGATCTATTAACCAGAAAGTCACGGTTCGATTCAAGGTCAGAGCACATGCTGGGTTGGTGTGATGTGTGCAGGTGATCAATGATTTTCTCTCATCATTGATGTTTCTCTCTCTCTCTCTCTTTCTCTCTCTCTCTCTCTCTCCTCTCTCTCCCTTCTTCTCTGAAATCAATAAAAACACAATAAACACATCCTTGTTTCAGGTTTCTACAAAGGTGCACTGGAAAGAACCAATACCTGGCTGCCAGGGCTCCATGAAGCCCACTTTAAGGCTTTTTGTATGCCTCCCCAGGCCTCCGTGCATCATAGGAGGGGGGGCGAGAGAGACGCCTGAGGCAGATCTGTCCCTCCACACGTTATAAAAAGAAGAATCTGACCAAGGCTGTGTGCTCTTGCTACAGGTTTTCATCGCAGCTCTTGCCTTGCTGCTGCAGCTGTGTGGGCATCTGGACAGCCTGTACCAGGGACCAGACCCGGTTCTGAGCCGTTGTTCTTAGGAGCTCTGCTGTCTTTTGACTTTGTTTACAGTTCAATTTCACTCACTCAAACCCTCACATTCCTAGGAAATCAAATACGTCCTTAGGGTTTGGTTTTCACAGCAGGTTTTCAATTTAAGATTATGAACATAACCACCTGTGATTCCTTCAAGTTCTTTGTCGTATGTTTTATATTTATATTTAAACCGGTGAACCCTTTGGAGTTAGTTTTGATGCAGGTAACGAAGAAATGATTAGACATTAATTTTTTTCTGGATGAACAATCATAAAACCATTATGGAATAAGCTACCTTGTATTCATTGAATTGAAATGCCACCTCAATCACTGTCCTGTATTTTGAGGACTATATTTTTAACTCTGTCCTGTTCAACCATTTGTTGTTATAATTTTGTTCTTACATTTACTTTTAATTTAAATACAATGTTTAATAAATGGAGAGGCTAGTTCTCAATTTACCCATGGAGTTCTAACGGGAAATACCATGACAGGTGGAATAATTAGGCAAAGTCTGCTCACCCATGAACCGCCCCATTGCGTCCTTCAGGCCACAACCCACTCTTCATTCAGATTTTCCTGTTGCCTTGGGGGACATACTCACCATTTTTTGTTGTCATAAATAGGTGGCATTAAAAAGCACAGGTTGCGCTTTCTACGTGGTTAGTGTTGAGCTATAAAAAGGCTATTTTAAAATATGAAAGTGGCCCCTGAAATCACTGTGGATCTCCGATGGTTCTTTCTCCCTCTTGTTTCTCCTGCTAGAAATGCAGAGTGCTGGGGCTGCTGGCTCCTCTCAACCTCCTCCCCTCCCCTCCCCTCTCCTCCCCTCCCTTCCCTTCCTTTCCCCTCTCCTTCCTTCCCATCTCTCTCTCTATCTCACCACCCCCCTCCTCTGGTAGGTGGCTTTTACATTTTTTATTTGACTCTAGGAGTACCTGAACACACCCAACAGCCTTTAGGCTGCAAAGAAATTATATCTTTTAAAAATAAAAACCCTGTCACTCTGGAGGAGGTGTGGAGAATGGATAGAAAAGTTTTAAGAAGGGGCCTGGGGAAATTAGCATTATAGAAAGTCATGTGGCTGCAGTTTGAAGAATACTTGAAAGAGGGGCAGGTGTGGTGGGCAAAGATCAGGTCAAGGGCCTGGGTGAGAGAAAGTGAATGCTGGAATGTGAGCCAAATGAAGAGAGTCAAGGGGTTCTCAGAAGGACTTCATACTGATTGGCTGTGAAAGAGCCCTAGGGCAGGGTGGGGGCGGGGCAGAGGGGTGGTCTCAGGTCTCAGCTTGAGCATCTGGAGAGGGTGGCATGGATGGCCCTGTGAGTGGAGTCTTCATATCTGCAGGATGTGTGGATGCTCTAAGAGGTCTGGAGTTCACCTTTGAACCACAGAAATCTGAAGTTTGAGTACACACAGGTGGATATGGGGAAATTCCACACTGAAGTTTGCAGTGTGGGTGGTATCACAGAAAACCTATGAGAATGCAGGAGACTGTGTAGCAGGCATCCTCAAACTACGGCCCCGCGGGCCACATGCCTGCCGGGTGTTTTTGCCGCCGCTGCCTGTCCTGCTTAAAATAAGATATGTGCAATGTGCATAGAATTTGTTCATATTTTTTTTTTAAACTATAGTCTGGTCTGAGGGACAGTGAACTGGCCTCCTGTTTAAAAAGTTTGAGTACCCCTGGAGAGGGAGCAATGGCCAGTCTTAGGAGGAGGGCCTGAAGGAGAAGGAACATCAAATGTTTTGACAGCACTGATACTTAAGGGTCTTAACAATAGCCTCTCTCTGAGCTTCTAACCTTTTAAATCTGGAGATTTACTGCTAAAGAGAGGTACTTGGGTAGAAAAAAAAAGAGAGGCTCCTGCATCACTAATTCTGGGGGAAGTAATGTATGTTGGGAAGACACTCAAACAGCCCTCTGGAAAGGTCCACATGAGAGAGAACTGGGACTGCCTGCCAATAATGGGCACCTACTTGCTAGCCACATAAGTGAGTCATCTAAGAGGCAGACCCTGCAATTGCAATCAAGCCTTCAGACGACGGCAGCTGTAGCCAACATCCTAACCACAACCTCTGAGCCAGTTCTGAATTCCTGAGACTTTGAGATAATACATGTTTGTTGTTTAAAGCCACTACAGTTGGGGTAATTTGTTACACAGCAATAGATAACTAATACACTCTCAATATTTTGTTTTGTATCTGTTACAAATTAAGTATTTAATAATTGTTAGCTATTATTACTATTAACAATAAATTCTTTAGAAAAAGAAAATAAAGGCATATTTTATTTTTATTTTTTTTCTTTATTAAGGTATTGCATATGTATCTTTATCCCCCACTGCCCCCCTCCCCCACCAACCCCCACTCATGCCCTCACACCCCTGATGTATGTGTCCATTGGTTAGGCCTATATGCATGCATACAAGTCCTTTGGTTGATCTCTCCCTCTTACCCCCATCCTTCCCTACCTTCCCTCTGAAGCTTGATGGTCTGATCAATGCTTCTCTGTCTCTGGATCTGTTTTTGTTCATCAGTTTATGTTGTTCATTATGTCCCACAAATGAGTGAGATCATGTGTTATTTACCTTTCTCTGATTGGCTTATTTCGCTTAGCATGATGCTCTCCAGGTCCATCCATGCTGTTATAAATGTTAGGAGTTCCTTCCTTTTTACAGCAGCATAGTATTCCATTACGTAGATGTACCACCATTTTTTTTTAATCCACTCATCTGCTGATGGGCACGTAGGCTGTTTCCAAATCTTAGCTATGGTAAATTGTGCTATGAACATAGGGTGCACATATCCTTTCTGATTGGTATTTCTAGTTTCTAGTTTCTAGTCCTAGAAGTGGGATCACTGGGTCAGAGGGGAGTTCCACGTTTAGTTTTTGTTTTTTTAATGTATTTTATTGATTTTTTTACAGAGAAGAAGGGAGAGGGATAGAGTTAGAAACATTCATGAGAGAGAAACATCAATCAGCTGCCTCCTGCACACCCCCTACTGGGATGTGCCCGCAATCAAGGTACATATCCTTGACTGGAATCGAACCTGGGACCCTTGAGTCCGCAGGCTGACGCTCTATTCACTGAGCCAAACCGGTTAGGGCCACTTTTAGTTTTTTGAGGAAACGCCATACTGTTCTCCACAGTGGCTGCACCCGTCTGCATACCCACCAGCAGTGCACGAGGGTTAAAAAAGGCATATTCTAAATGCTCAGTGTCTGTGCTCTCTTCTGATTATTGTCAACCAGTAACTATAATGAACTAGGTGTAGAGTAAGATGTTTGGATTACAGTGGCTACTCGTTACTCCTAGCTCTGTGAATTTAGTCACATAGATTTAACTCTTTTAGCTTTAATTTTCTCATCGGTGTGTGGAGAAGTGAAAACTCTTAAAGTGGAAGGTCCTTCCCAACATGCCCCATAACAGCCATGCATTTATTCAACTAATACTGCCTTTGCTGAGTGTCTGCCCTGAGCCTAGCACTGTGGGTCTGGGCACTGGGAATAGTGGAAAACAAGACAAGTAGGGTCTGAGCTCCTGTGGATTTTTACTTCAAAAGGGGAAGTAGACCATAAACAAGTCGGCCAGCTCAGTAAAGTGATCTCATAATAGGTAGTCCTTTGGAGGGGAGGGAGGAGCAATTTTAGACAAGATAGTCAGGAAGGGTCTTTCTGAGAACATAGCATTTGTTTTGAGACCCGAATGGTCAAAAGTATCTGGCTGTGGAGAGATCAGGCGGAAGAGCATTCTAGACAGAGTCGATGGCTAGGGCAAAGGCGCAGAAGCAGGAAGGAACTGCGTGTGTTTGAGGAAGCAGGCCAGGGGAGGTTGGGATCACGTGAGTTGTTGTCCCACTACCTTCTTGAGGTTCAGTTCCTCTATAGCAGTTATACGAAATTCATATGGTGGATTAAATTAGGCAGAAATGCTGACCATCTAGAATTCAGTTTTCATCCATTTCCAAGTCTATACGCAGAGATGAAATTGTATCTCCCACTGAAGGCAGCAACTCTCAGCTACCCAGCAGCTGAATACTAATTCCGTTTGTTGGTAATAATACTCAAAGCTTGCAGACACTCAAAAGATCTTCTAATTCCCTGGTTCCCTTCCCTCACCAATTGTGTCTTTCTGCTGCCCCTCAGCCTCATGTGGGTCAGGACACCACCCACTTCCCTCTGCCTCTTCCCACTCCACCTGGCAAATGCCACAGGTCAACTGTGAGTCTTTATCCTCTTTCCCTAAGCCTATTTTTCCTGGAGGTCAAGGCTTCTTTTACTTCCAAGGATAGTGAACAAGCCCCTTTTCCCCTTCCTTTACAGATCGCTTACATGGCGAACTATATACAATAGGAATTATTTTCACTTAACCATCTTGTAAAAACATTTCAATGTGTTCCCATTCCACAAAATTATAATCCACTTTCAAACATTGTTGCTAATTCATAATATTTTATTTCTTTAACTAGACTAAAAGCTACTGGAGGTCAGGTACATTTCTTAAGTGCTTTTCACCATCTTCATCAGTGAATCGACATCATCTTAGAAGCTTGTTAATATGAATATTTGCACAGGTTTTGATTTGTCAGTCTGAGGTCAGGCCTGCATTTGAAATAAGCTCATCAATTTCTTCAGAAGTTGTTTTTTATATGAACTACACTTGGACATTCATTATTTGCTACTTTCACACAAGACCGAATTTCCTTTTCAGTAGTCATTCAATAACTACCTAAAAATCACTTTATCATACTAATGTCCTACCAATAGTGTTTATTATAGTTTCTTCTATTAAACCCTCTAAGCTAGTTGAATTTATTGACTTGTTAAAAATCAGTAATTCGGGTAATTTAAATATTCAGGCAGTCCTGACCTATTCCCATTGTTCAACTGGTACTATGGAACCATATGACTGCCTATTTCTCTTCTGGAACCTTTGCAGTTAAAAAACACAAACATGGCCCTGGCCCATGTGCTCAGTGGTTAGAACATTGGCCTGTGCACTGGGGTGTTTCAGATTCGATTCCTAGTCAAGGGCACGTACCTAGGTTGCAAGTTTGATCCCAGCACTGGTTGAGGTGTGTGTGGGAGGCAACCAATAGATATGTCTCTCTCACCTCGATGTTTCTTTCTCTCTCTTCCACTCTCTCTCTTCCTTCCACTCTCTACCAAAAAAAAAAAAAAAAATCAATGGGAAAACTATCTTGAGTAAGGATTAACAGAAAAAAAAGCACGAACAAGCTTGGTGATCATTATCTGTGATAATCCAGGAAATAATTAATAACAAGGGAAAATAAAATGAAATTTTTGTCTCCTCTGTATTCCACATTTTATAATGACTTATATGTAGCACTAAAAGAAATGAAATCTACTTTCAAGCTCCATCAAAGGATTTCTTGAAAACTTGTTTGACGTTGTGAGTGGCAAGTCCAGCTGGGGTGGAGGTGGGGGGCGGTCACACACAATCTCCTTCTAGGCAGTGTACGTGTTTTCTGTGGCTGACAGATGTTCCAAACCCGTTCCCTCAGAGGTCATCTTATTTCTTATCTTATCTTGGCTGCTTTGGACCTTTATTTCAGGCTGCTTTAATCCACTGTCCAATTTACTAAGAGCCTTTTGGTTGTAAAATGCGCAAATTGTAAATAGGATGAGAATGTATACATAGAACTCTTTTGAAAAGGCAGTTGATAAAGGGAAATGTTACAGGTTGAATTGTGTCCCTCAAAAGATATGTTGAAGTCCTAACTCCTTACCCACCCTCTCCCTCCACGCCCACTCCCCACACCTGCCAATCGGCGAATGTGATCTTATTTGGAAATAGGGTCTCTGCAGATGTAATCAGGTTACAATGAAGTCATACTAGATTGGCCTGGATCCTAATGCAGTACCTGATAGCCTTATAAGAACAGGGAAATTTGGGCACAGACTCCCAGAGGAGAAGGCCATTTAAAAACCTAAGCAGACATCGAAGTAATACATCTGTAAGTAAAGGGTTGCAAGGACTGCCGGCAACCACCACAAGTTAGAATGGGCAAAGGAGGAATCTTCCCTGGAGCCCTCAGGGAGGGTGTGGCCCCGCCTCCAGCCTCCAGAACTGTGCCAAAAGACATTCCTCTTATTTTAAACCACCCAGTTTGTGGTACTTTGTTAAGGCAACCCTAGGAAATTAATATAGGAGATTTTGGTTATTATTTGAACACATCAAGTCTTGCTCTAACAGAATGTGGATCTTAGGAAGTATGGACATTTTAACAAGAGAGTGGTTGAAACAGTGACTTTGTTGATTCTACCATCTTGTGTGAAAATGCTAACAGTATCTTCATTAGTCACACTGTCTCCAGTCTCCGCTCAACTAATCTAGTCACACTACAGCCAGAGCGAACTTTCTAGAATCTAATCATATCACCCACCTGCTTAAAACCTTCAGTGGTCTCCTCCCTAACACTCTCCAATCCGTTGCTCCCACAGTAATACCCACACTCTCAAGTGGCTTCTCTCCCCACTTACCTCGCACCATTTCCCACCTCACACTGCTCTTCACTCTCTGGATGGAACATACTTCTTCCCCTTGGCCCCATTGCTTGGCCAACTCCTGTTTATCCCTGTGTAGATGCCCTTTCCTGCTTACTCGCCCTCCCACGGTCTGCCACAATTTCCCCGGCACAGCCCTGATGTCCATATTATTGTGCCTGCCTGTGTTCTTCCCTGTATCACCCTATGGCCTTGCTACTCAAGGTGATGTCATAGACCCAAAGCATTAGCTTTACCAGAGTTTGTTTAAGAAGCAGAATTGCAAGACCAGCCAGCTCTCCAGCATCAGATGTGCATTCTAACAAAGTGGCCGGGTGCACATTGAATTTGTGAGGTATTGATCTCTTCGATGCAGCTTCCATGGGAGAGGGAACACTTGTGTCCCCAGAGCCTACCCCAGTGTCTGTCTTAAATAAAGAGAGATTTAACTTATCAATGTATAAGGCTAATATCATGTTAACACCCATGCTCTACAGGGGAAAGCGACAACAACAAAAAGTTCTCTTATCAGAATAAACAGACTCAGGTTTACAGTCTCTATATATCTTCACAGGCTTCCTTCAAATTCTCTCCTTACTCATCTCTCATATCTTCTTCCTGTCAAATCCCATTTCTGCATGAAATATATGACTATTCTATTACTAATCGCGGCTGCTATTTTGTTTTTCAGTATTTTTTTTAACACCGTAAAGGACAACACAGGCATGGCTGGATTTGTGCTGTCATTTTTTAATTTGGTCCATGAAGACTGCTATCTGGTAGTAGTTAAAAAATTGTCATCTTTACCAGTCCTTTTGTATGTGTGTGTGTGTGTGTGTGTGTGTTTTATTTAAATATTTCTTTATTGATTTCAGAGAGGAAGGAAGAAGGAGGGAGAGATAGAAACATCAATGATGAGAGAGAATCATTGATTGGCTGCCACCTGCAACCCAGGAAAGTGTCCTTGATCGGAATCGAACCCAGGAGCCTTCAGTCCGAAGGACAACACTCTATCCACTGAGCTAAACCAGCTAGGGCTGAGTGTGTGTTTTTTAAACAGGTAAGAGGGGATTCCAGAAAAGTATACAGTTAAGAAAGCCCTTCACACTCAGCTTTGAATTTACTTAGTAGAATGTGAGATCTGAAAGAGTTTGCAAACTGTCTCAAATCCAACACTTTTTAAAAGTCCTCCGTGAACAGCTGATTCTGACTATCTCTAAAGCCCACACCCCTCTTGCTCCTCTATTTTCTCTCCAACAAGTTGAATTTGCAATTCTCTAAAAGGCACAGAGCTCTCTGAGGTTTGCATGCGTCAGGTGACCAACGGCCTTTTTATCATGATAATAGCAGAGGACAGGATTGACACACCCTCTGTACGTAAACAGGACACAATTTGTTTTTGTTGTTGTAGTTGAGTGTATTCCTTGCCTTTCAGCCTTCGCAATTTGACCAGAAGTTTATCCAAGCAGGAAGTTAATGATATGCCTTGAGTATTAGGTTAGTGGAAAGGAGCCTTTCCAAGGCGGGAGGGAGAGCCCAGTGGTGGGATACCTGGTTCCAGGTCAGAGGTTTGGAGGCAGCCTCTGCACCCTGCTTCCTATATCACGTGCTGAAAACTCCCCGAATTCTCTTACCACACTCAAAACTAAGTTATTTAAACTAGCTTTGTCCCATGCTTACAGCGTGGTCTACACCGCTGCAGAACCAAGGCCACATAAATACTAGCAGATTTCTGTTGATTGAATGATTTGAGGTAAATAAACAACTCTGTTGCCTACCGGGCCCCAGCAAGTAAATGAGAAAACAAACAGCAGGGAGTGCGGCGGGCGGAGGGGAGCTCCCGGCCCCCGTCTCCCCGGGGAAGAGGCGGCCGCCGCTCCTCGTCTGCTCTGCACGTTGGGGAAACCGATCCTGGGTTGTGAGCGCTTCGGCTTTTCCGAAGGATGCCAGGAACCTCGGGCTCCACTACAAAGTCTCAATTTTAAATGTCGGCAACCCAATTCAAATGTTCAAAAGACATTTTGCAGACAATGTTGGTAACCAAACCTAACACTTCCAGGAAGCCACGCAGCGCTAAGCAGCCAATTTGCAACTTGTGCTTTCAATAGCGCGGACAACTTGAGGACGCACTTTCTGAGAATCCGATTCCGGGAAGGCTGCAGTGGGCAAGGGCCCCGCGCTGCGTGGGCCCCCGTGAACCTCATCTCCATGAACCTCAGCGTCGCGCCTGTGGAGACGTGGAGTGTTCTCGATGGTTAAGCCCCGCAGCTCCGGGGCTGCCTGGAGGACGGAGAAAATAAAATGCCCGCTCAAACCCTTGGCATTAAGCGACTCTCAGTGTAAGCAGCCCGAGTGACTCCTTCTCTTTATGATAATGAAATCAATTATTCAAGCCCTGACCGGTTTGGCTCAGTGGATAGAGCGTCGGCCTGCAGACTAAAGGGTCACGAGTTCGATTCCCGTCAAGGGCATGCACCTTGGTTGCAGGGCACATCCCCAGTGGGAGGTGTGCAGGAGGCAGCTGATCCATGTTTCTGTCTCATCGATGTTCATCATCTAACTCTCTACCCTTATACCTTCTTCTCTGTAAAAATCAATAAAATATATTTTTAAAAAATTAATCATTCAAGGGCCAGCCAAGCCTCATGCAAAATAACTTCATATTCCCAGATCCCTCAAGTTTCCCTGCACAAAAGTATTGGACTGTTTCTATATGATGGGATTATTATTCTTTTTATTATTATGTTACTAAGCATCTAGAAACGAGCAATTGTGACCCGTCCAGAGGGAATATGCTCAATTTTTTAAAATTACAGTCCTGATTCCGGGGGCGAGAACGAATCCTCTCCTTCTCCGACCCAAACAACAACAATACACACGCACACGCACACACACACACCCTTTCCCAGTCAAAGTGGTGCTGGCTCCAGGGTTTCAATTTGTAGCTAATTTCCCAACAGTTTCAGTCTTTCTTGGGTAGCACGGCCTCTGGCCACATCCTTGCAGCTATGACAGCTCTCTCCGCGCCACTTCCCCGAAACTCCCCGCACTCTCTAAGGGTCAGCTCTCCTTCGCCAGCGCAGGCGCGTGTTTACCGAAGTCTCTAATTGCGCATTTATGATAAGGACGATGTTCCCGGCCTCCCCACCCTCGACTTTCCCGCGGGGAAAACCTTCCTCCTCGCCCGACTCCGGGACCCGACGGCTCCCGCAGCGTCCCCAACTCTGGGCGCCCGCACAGCCTCGGTCCGAGCCCCGCGCCCCGCGCCCCCAGCCCGGTGTTCCGGGAGCAATTTCGGGGTCTCGCGGGTGGGAAACTTGTCCGGGCAGATCGCGCCAGGTGCAGCGGGGTTCCTCCCGGGCCCCGGCGGGAGAGCGGCCGGCGGGGCGGGGAGAGGGGCGGGCAGGGGGCGGCCCCGGCGTCTGGTTTCGCTACGTCACTGGGAAGTCCCCGGCACAAGACGAAAGCGCGGGCCCGGCCACTTCCCGGGCCTCAGAGGTTCTCGGGCGCGCACCTAGGCGGGTCTCCGGCCCGATCGGTTCCGTGCAGCCCGGTCTGGCCCGCCTGCCCCGCCTGCCCCGCGCGCAGCTCGCCTCCCGCAGACTCCCGTAGACTCCAGGTTCGGGGACCCGGTTCCCCGGGGTCGGCCGCAGAGTTATCCCCGCTGCCTGCGGAGATGCCTGGGAAGAAGGCGCGTAAGAGCGCGCAGCCTAGCCCTACGCGGGCCCTGTCAGGTAGGGACCAGATGGGGCGGGGGTCCTGGCCGGGGCGCGGGGGCCGGGACGGGGTGGAGATCTCTATCGGGGCGAGGTCAGCCTGTTTACTAGGGGCCTCGGGTCTGGCCTGGGCTGCGCCCTTGCACGTGCTTTCGGGGAGCCTCGCGGAAGTCGTTCGGGGGTTTTATCCAGGACCATGGAGATGGCGCGGGGGGCAGGGGAGGGAGGACCCAGGTTTGGGATTGGGATGCAGAGGTATTTCAACGGATGCAGACGGCCTCTTCGCCCGCCTTCCAGCCGCACTTGCCCTGCCCGGGCCACGGGGAAGAAAAGTGTAAATGCGGTGCCAGCCATCAGGAGAAAGGCCTTGTCAGGGCAGGTGAGTCGGAAGAAGCGCTTGGCACTGCCTGGCCTCCCCCGGCGAGTCCTGAGACCGGCCTCTTGCTCCGGAGCTGGACCTCGGAGGGCCCTGCGCTGGGCGTTATCACACTCTCCACCCGCCGCGCAAACAAAAGCAGAGATAACGCCGCTGTGATCACGGCTCTGCCTCAGAGGATCCACGGAGGGTCGTGGAGGTTTCCCACCGACACTGCGTTCAGGAGCCCAGAAATTCTTGCTTCTTTGTCGAGAGTTACATTGTATAACATTTTAACAATCCTAATTCGTTGCGGAAAAGGTTGGTCCCCAATCCACCCATTCCTCCCCCTACTCCCCAAATTGCCCATCAAATAACTTTTCAGATCCTACCCCGACCCCCTTTATAAATCTTATCAAACGAGGCTAAGGCGCAGCATCCAGGAAGGCGGCAAGGCTCTGAGCCAGAAAATCCGGGTGGGTCATACCATTCCATCAGCGGGTAATAGCCCCCCATTCCCCAGTTTTCAATATACTTTCATTTTCTAGAGCCCAGCGCCGGCATGCAAAGGCGTGTGGGCACGGTAGCCACGACCAGGTTGGCACCCGGCTGCTCTCCCCGGCTCTTGCTTGGGAAGGAAAAATCTTTCTGCCTTTTGTGATGTCCAGGAGTTTGGACCGTGTTTGAAAAGGCGCCTCCTGGAAGTGCCTCAGGCGTTTTACCCTGGACCAGTGCATAACCTTCACCCACCCAACTTAGTTCCCCCATAACGAGGGACTGGAGAAAGGTCCCACATAAAGTTGTTTAGGTAGTAATACTTTAGGTAATACTACCTAAGACATCTGAATATAACATTGTATTTTAGTTGCACCACACAATGGTTTGTTACATGTATATGTTGTGAGGTAATTACTATAATAAGTTTGGTTAACATCCATGATTACAATTTCTAAAATTAATAGCTTTATAGATGTGTAACTATAACAGAGATGAAGTTTTTATTTCTTTTGAGCCTAACTAGGGTCTTTGCAGGGTCTACTTACCAAGTAAACCAGATTGCAGTTTGTAGTCGTAATGATTTTTAATGTTCATAATCATGATCTTAAAGTGGACAAAAGACCCCGAATTGCTCTTTGACTTTCCAAGAAAATTGAAATTATGGTCAATATGGATTTGATGTCAATTTCACTTAAAATTATTTGGAAATTATATGATAAGTATTATGTTTCTTAATATTCAGTTAATCACAGTATCTCTATTCTGAAAAGTAGTGAACATGTGAATTACTTATATTCCACTTCACTCATCTTCCTAAAGGCAATGGATTGGTAGAGGTTGGGTTTGTTGGAAGAATTTGGTTCAGAGTTAACAGTTAACTTCTAAATTATTTTAGAGAATGTGGACTTACTTTTGGAAAACAAGTGTATGAATCTTCTATGAGAAAATTTCAGTTTTTTAAATGAAGAATACATTTTAGATTTGCCTATTAATGAGGGCATAATCTTAGCTATGTATTATTGCCACAAAATATAAGTCCTACTTGAAAAAAAAAGAGAAGAGTTTAAAATTTGACTTCCATTCCTCCCACCAACCTTAAGTGAGAGAAAAAGGAATGACATCATCTGAGGCCCGCAACATTTCACCGTGGTGTCTGACATATTAAATACTTGTATTTGCTAATAAGATAATATTTGCCTCATCCAGGATAGTTTAAAAAAGGATGTCAAAGTAAATGTCTTCGTTCAACTTTTCATTTTTCTTTTCTTTTTCCTGTTTGAGTCACAGTGTGCTTGTGTATGTTATGTGTCTGTGTGTGTGTTCCATCTCACAAACAGAAAACAGGTGTACATAAAGCTAACGGGAAACATACTCAACTTGTTCCTCTTGCTGGTTGTAGTTTGGAATGTTGACACTTTAATTTTGGTGTTTTGCATTCTTTTTCAGAGGCTGAAGTTGAGTGTGCCCTGCAAATGAGGAGAATTGGAGACAAACTGAGTTTCCTGCAGAAACTTCTGAATCTGATGTACAAACTCTTCGGCTCAGAAACCTGACTGCTTCAGAAGCCTTCTAATGAGGTGACTCCTTTAAAGCTGGATTTGCCATATTTCACCCATTAGTGGTGAGAGACTGTGTTATAGTGGAGAAGAATGTGAAGGAGCTCTCACTTGCTTTGGGATGTCCTTGGAAATGAAGATGGATTACATCACAGTGAAATTCTGTTGGGGTTTTCCCAGAAGTCATTTGTCTACTTTAAAGCAAGAATTGAAGAGCTTTGAAAATATGGAATGAATTGTTAAACTTTTTTGTTTTTGCTTAGAGAATTCTTCTAGTATTTTTGTTGAAGGTTGATGCCCAGCCTAGTGTAAGAAGAGTTGATAAATAACTAGAATGTTTTGGCAGGAGCCAAAAAACAGAATATGTTCAGTGTTTGTTTCTACTTAGGGATGATAACTCCAGAACAATGTATAATATTTGGTTTATATATATTATTTTGTTAAAAGTAAATATTTCATTCTGAGAACACTGAATGTTATAGTGAATGTTGATTTCATAGGTCACTACAAAATATAAAATAATTTGATAATTTTTTTTTTTACTTAAAATGTATTACTTCTGTTCAGATGACTTTTTTTTTAAATGTGTTCCTGTGGGCCTTAACTGGGCAGTATGGAATTTGAAAAAATTTGATCAAAATATGATCAAATTTGTTGCCAGTAAAATTCTTAGGTTGAATGTTAAAAGATGAGGAGCATAGAGATAATAGAAAAAAAGTGAATTTTACTTTTTACTGCTGAATTAAAACTTGGTAAAACAAATATTCTAAGGTAACTGTTTATAAGAAAATGAATTTCTAAAATCTGTAAAATGCCCTTTTCCACACTAATCACTGTGAATTCTTTAAGAAGTGATTTTTAAAAGAAATTAAACATGTTTTCATAATTAGGATATACTTTTTAAGTTATTTTTGAAAATTTTTAAATAACAGTTTACATTCAATATTATTTTGTATTAGTTTCAGGTGTAAGGGATATACATTTTTCTAAAAAAGAGGACTAGATTGCTCATTCAGAATGAAAATTCTATGTATAAATATGGGATTTTCACTCTGGGTGAAATATATATATATATATATATATATATATATATATATATATATATATATAAAATTTTCATTAAAGTGATATGTAGGTTCTGAGAAAGCTTTCATGCATTTCATTTTTTTAAAAAAAGACCAGTCTATGAAGAGTTTCCAAATATATATGAAAACATCATGATTGAATTTCATCAAGAATAGTATTATTTATTTTACCTATTTATAATTAAAATATTTTTTGTTTAGTTTAACAATTTGTGTTAGTTGAAGTTACAGTTTTAGGTTATGAAACAAGGGTTTATTGTTTTTTGGGTTTTTGTTTTGTTTTTTTTACAAAGGTTTGATAACTACTTGAACTCCTGCAGTAAGAATGTTTTAAAATAGGTCAGCGATTTTCAACCTTTTCCATCTCATTGCACATATAAACTAATTACTAAAGTTCTGTGGCACACCAAAAAATATATTTTTTGCTGATCTGACCAAAAAATAGGTATAATTTTGATTCATTCACATCTGACAGCTAATGTTGTGTTGGCTGTTGTCATTATTTTTTTTTTTTTTTACAATCTAAGGGAAAAGAGGCCAGTGCCCCTGACTAAATAAATAGTCAGGTATTGCATGTTTTAAAAATTGTTGCAGCACACTGGTTGAAAATCGCTGATATATAGGCGATAGTCACTTTGATTAAAAAAAATACCTCAGTATCTACTTTTCTTCAGTATTACATCTGTTAGTTTATTTAGTTGCAGAGATATTTTGTGTGTTGTATCTGCCTAATGACAGGTCTGTTTTGCCATGTGGATATTTATGGTCTGTAACCATATTTATACATGTATATATACATATACCAGTAAAAGTGGATACTGTAGCTGTAAACCATTAAAAATTAATATCATTCTTTTCTGTGTTTATTTTTTTATCATGTAAATTGCTGTGTGTTCATTACATAATACAAATACTATATTTCAACTAATTTTATTTTTTAAAAATATATATTTTTATTGATTTCAGAGAGGAAAGGAGAGGGAGAGAGACAAACACGGACACTGAGAAAGAATCCTGCATACCCTCTACTGGGGATGCAGCCCACAACCTGGTCATGTACCTGACCATGACCTTCCCCAACCTTGGTCTCCTGTTCATAGACCTCAACCACTGAGCCACATTGGCTGGGCAGTATTTTAACTAATTTTCATCAGCAGACACCTTCTGATGGAACCATCCCCTTGGGTCCAATACTGTGATAGGAATAGAGAACACAGGGGCACGTGGCATAAATTTTCTGTCCAGACACTTACACTTCAATTGGGATAGAAAATAGTGAAAAATAGGAAAGTAATGCCAGGTCTGGAGTGCCTGACATTAATGCCCATATAGTAGCTATGTACAGAAATTCATGATTTATTCAGAAATATGGTTAGCCTGCCAAGTAAGAGGAACTTCTGTACGGTTTACTTTTTAAAAAATTTATTTTATTGATTTTTTTTTTTACAGAGAGGAAGAGAGAGGGACAGAGAGCTAGAAACATCGATGAGAGAGAAACATCGATCAGCTGCCCCCGCTGCACACTCCCCACTAGGGATGTGCCCACGACCAAGGTACATGCCCTAAACCGGAATCAAACCTGGGACCCTTGAGTCTGCAGGCGGACGCTCTGTCCACTGAGCCAAACCGGTTAGGGCTGTGTGGTTTACTTTTAAGTGACATCCAATCTTTCAGTCCCCGCCCCCCAGCAGTAAGTATTGCTTCATTAGAAGCCAGTCACGTGCAGAAGTAGGTGCAACTGAGTGGAGAATTGAAAGGATATCCCCAGTTTGTAGCTTTGCTCTAGGAGCCACATCTATTTTTTGCTCCCACTTTCGCCCTCAAAAGTCTGCTGAAATCAAGGAAAGTAAACTGTCTCCCTTAGATGTGGAGCAGGAGAGAGAACCCCGGGGAAAGTGACAAGGCGAGGGGGCAGCTAGAGAATGGGATGAAGGGCCTAGTAGAAGGCGACACAAAACACAGGTGCCCCAAGAAGAAGTACTTTGTAATGCAGGATCGGAGGCCACTGGTCTCCTAAAAGATGGGGTGAATCTGCATTTGATTTGGAAGTTGGGGGGGGGGAGGAACTCCTGTCCCTAAGCCTCTGCATGGCCAGAATGGAACCATTGTTACTAATTTGCTAAAAGCACCTTTGTTGTAATGTAAGGAGTAACACAGCAAGGCTTAGATGTAATTCATAGGCTTTAGGTATGAGAACCA
The DNA here is from genome assembly GCA_004026665.1 of Murina feae. Classification (NCBI taxonomy): domain Eukaryota; kingdom Metazoa; phylum Chordata; class Mammalia; order Chiroptera; family Vespertilionidae; genus Murina; species Murina feae. The sequence goes on along the minus strand of PVJC01016268.1, from coordinate 5,608 downwards.
ATAATTTGATAACTGTATTTTTAAAAAATAAGATCGTCTTTTTCTTCTTAAATACATTTTTTTTATTGATTTCAGAGAGGTAAGGAGAAGGAGCGATAGAAACATCAATTATAAGAGAATCATTGATTGGCTGCTTCCTGCATGCCCCCTACTGGGGATTGAGCCCCAAACCCAGGCATGTGCCTTTGACAGGAATCGAACCTGGGACCCTTCAAACCGAAGGGCCGAAGCTCTAGCCACTGAGGCAAACCGGTTAGGGTGATAACTTTATTTTAATGCCAAATAATTTCCAAGATATCCACATAACTGTAATTGTATTCGATGCCTGACAAAAAGTTCCTAGGAATTAAAAAGTACTTTGACTTGCATTTATACTTAAAAGAAAATCCCAATAGTCACTATATTTGGAAAAAAGTTATCTCCCATCTATCCACTCATCTATCTATCCATCTATCTATGAACGAATAAGTTCTTTGGTCTAAACATACCTTGCAGTGATTTGGGTTTTGTAACGTCTTGCCATAATTCTGCCTCCTCTCGCTCCCCAACAGCATAAACTGTCAAACTCCTCAAACCTTTGTCAGAGGGAATGACCACTAGGAAGGTAATTGACACTCTGAAAAGTGAATGCTGACTGGGAGGGATGAGGTACTCACAGCACCCACTTTGGACTTTCAAGGCAACATCACTTGTGAGCTGAGTGTCCCTGAACAAGGCAGCTTGTCTGAGCCAGTTGTTGCTCTGAAGTCAGGATGACCAGACAGTCACTTGTTTGGAAGAGAAAATGGGATTTCAAAGGGGTGTGAAGAAGGTCCCCTCACCACACCTTAGTCCCACTAGTCCCGCTCCGGACCTCATTTCGGACAGCATACAAGAGGACTGGAGTGTTTGCAAATAAATAAATAGATAGATAGATAGATAGATAAACAAACAAACAAGTAAATAAATAATAGGGGAGTGCATGTAAAAAGCCCCCCCACCCACCAACACCTACTTTCTAAACTCTTTTCCCAAGCATTGATTCTAAGTCCTGGAGCAGATTGGATGGGAACTTCTTGGCCATGTGTTTTCTTAGAAATGAGGATTGCACATGCACACTGCTTCCCTTACACCAGGCCACTCTCTCAGGGCTGCTGCTTCTATATATGCAGCTGAAAATAGAACTGGGTCACCTGACAGAACACACTCGATTGTGTAATCACTTGAGTGTTTTCATGTCCTAATTGAAGAACAAACATTTTGTCAGTACAATCCAGGCACTAATTTAGCTTCTCTCTTATGGATTTCCAGAAATCAGTTGAGCAAATTCAGAGTGAAACAGTCACACCACCTCCGACTTCTTCCAAAGTGGCAACTTTTTAAAACACCAGGAAAATGAGAGAATTGGTAAGGGTTACAGGTAGAGATTTAGGATTCCTTTATTTAGTAAGTCTGGGTGTCAGACCACCCCCTAGTAATTTGGAACTGCAGAGGGCATGGAGCCTGGGGTTGGGTTTGGGTTGAAAGTTGAATGTGGTCGATGTTTTCTGTGTTTTAGTGAAAGCCTTCTCTTCTTTTTGTTCTATGGCCTCACTGTGATCTTTAGCGGAGCTTATGAGATTTGTCTATTTCCACGTTCACAACTTTTTTCAAAACTGCAAAGTTCCTTTCCCCACAGTTGTCGGCCTTTGACTCTCAAATCAGCTAGTCACGCTCCCCCTTGCTCTTGGAGGACTCCAGGTAAATTACTTGATCTCTAGTTTTCTTATAAAGTGATGCCAAATAGACTTATTGCAAACCATTCTCAAAGGAGGTGAGACTGTGCACGGTGTCTGGTGCATAGTCATGCTCAGCAAATTCAGCTAACTTTTCCCTTCCAAGATATTGGCTTCCTGGCAAAGCTAGGGAAAGGCCTTGTCCAATTAAGATTATTAGATGAAAATGAAACCCTTTGAAGGAAGGCAGTTGGGCAGTGTTGGAGCTGAAGAGGAAGTAGCAGCTTTTCTCTTGATGAGGCCATCTGTTTTTAATTTGGAACCTCTTAGTGACGGTAAAACATTTACTTTCTTCGACCCATACATAATAGATTGCATGACTGCTATTGGATTGCCAGAAGCTCCTTGCATATTCACATAAAAATTTGGGACTTGATTTATAGAATACCACCTCAAGAAGTAGGAAGAAGATCCCGTCTAGTTATTTTGGACCTGGCTCGGTTTGGGTAAGGCTAGGAAGGATGGGGCTGGGGGCTCTCCCATGAGATGAAACTGAAAATTTGTTCATTTGGAGAGCCAAGTTCAAATCCTGGCGCGCGTGTGTGTGTGTGTGTGTGTGTGTGTGTGTGTGTGTGTGTGTTGGCTTTAGAACCAAGTTGCACGGGGCCACTTTCAGTCTGTATTTATGAGGGCCAAAGTTCTGCAAGATAAACACAACTTGTTGATGCATCCTATATGCCAGGCATTTTAGAAACACAATTTTATCGTTTCATCCCGTGCTCACAATGAAACCGGACAACGAATGAGCTGGGCTGCCTGTCATTACTTGAGCCAATTCAACAGAGACAGGGTTGAATCATATATACATGTTTATCCTAGCAGTGTGGGAGAGCACAGGTCATCTGCTCTCCACCCCCCAACAAGCCAGATGTTTATATGGGCCACAAGGATAAAGATTACATGGGGAAGTGGGAGGAAGGACTAAGAATGGGTATAATGGCCTGGGGGAGAGAAAACACATTTCAGTTCTAATAATTCCCTATTGTAAAACAATCCCCCCGCCACCCTCATGTTTATTAAAGAGCTAAATTAAGACCAATTTATTTACTGTTTTAAGTCTAGTAACAACAACACATCTGTTTGGAAAACGAAACTATCTTTCTCACTTTGTGGTAGAGGAAATCGCCTCAAAGGATCAGCAACTTCCCCCAACATCAGTTGGCAAAAGGATGAAAAACACAGGATTTGAACTTGGGGCTTTTTGACTTCAGGCTGTCTTCTCCAGCCTGTCACATGGGGTTGGGGAGGGGCCCCGCCCAGAGCAAAGCTGGTTGTTTTCCAGCCCAGGGTGTCCTAAAGTACCGCCAAGTTTTACACCCGTGGCTTTTCAGAAAGTGGAAAGTTGATTATTAAACCAGCCGATAAGTGAAAAACACTGATAAGTGGAAGTCGCCGGTTCTCATTCTCCTCGCACAGCTCTGCTGCCCTTTCCAGCCTCTGGCGATGGATGTGCAGCCTATGGAAGCGAACTCACATAATTCCAACTGCCAGCCCTCCGGGAAGGTGAAGATCTCATTTCCAGAGGGGATTTTGTGAGGGACGAGTCCAGAATTAATTCTGAAACACACATTCCCCACCAGCTCACTTTTTCCAGCCAATGCCAGCACAGCACCTACTTCGAAGGATCTGAGGGAGCTATTTGTCTTGGGAAAGAAAAGGACCCTTGGAGACTGTCAAAACAGCAATTTGTGTGTTTTGTGGCCCTCCCAGATCTGCCTCATTTCAGCAAAGCCAAGCATAGGTTAGGAAGGAGGAAGAAATTTTTGTCACTACCGCTTTTTTTTTAACCAAACAATAGAAAACATTTCAATTAATCAGTCTGCATTCCTGATGATTCATTTGCACAAGAGTTGGAGGAGGGACGGAGAGCAGAAGGTGGCTGTGTCGATTATGAAATTCCTCCATCTTCAGGAAACACACAATTATCAGCTCTATAGAAAGTAGAGCCTTAGCTGATTGTGAAGAAGAAGAAAAAAGACTGTACAGTGCAGCACTTGCAAGGCACGTGAGAAAAAGGCTGTTTCCTCCTTTGACATTTTTACTGGTGTGGCATCAAAAAGAACAGGTTTTTGAGAATAAGCAAATGAAGACTAAAACTCTCAGTTGACTTTTAACATGTAGTTATAGGAGGATACAGTATAAGGCAGCCTGGCTAATGCTGCAGAGATGATTCCTTGGGGCTCTGGGTAAACACCAGTGTGGATGATAAACCTGGGCTTTCCTTCCAGAGTTGAACATAAAGCAGAAAAAGGGGTGGTAATAGGACCTAGCTATGCTTTCTTGTAAACCACATGTTCTCAGGCAAAAGCTGGCTAAATGAAAAAGTGTATATTTCAACATGTTTCCAAGAGCAGCTACACTTTTCAACCTGACTCATCTAACCTTGTGGTTACATTGGAGTTCTCTTTATGATTAATACTAGAGGCCCTGTGCATGGATTTGTGCACCAGTGGGGTCTCTCTGCCTGGCTTGTAGGAATTGGGCTGAAATTGGCTCTCTGACATTCCCCAAAGGGTCCTGGATTTTGAGAGGGACAGGCCAGGCCAAGGGACCCCACAGGTGCATGATCAGGGCCAGAGAGGGACTGTGGAAGGGCTCCAGGGCATGTCCAGCCCGTCTCACCCAGTCCCGATCAGCTGAACCTCAGCAGCAAGCTAACCTACCAGTCATAGCATCTGCCCCCTGGATGGTCAGTGGGTGTCATAGCTACTGATCAAATGGTCAAATGGTTGCTTAGGCATATCCTATATAATAAAAGAGAAACATGCAAATTTACCATCACTCCGTCACTCTGCCACTCTGCTACACCCACCAGCCAATCAGAGGCAACTATGCAAATTAACCCCACAAAGATGGCAGTTCATTTTCATATGCAAGTGCGGAGCGAAGACTAAAGACAACTGAAGATGGTGGCGGCCATGTAGCTGGAGTGAGCAGGAGGCTTGGGTTGCTCCTGGCGACAGATGAAGCCAAGCTTCCCAGGGCTCTGGACTCTGCTCAAGGAGTGGCTGGGAGCCTGGGTCACCGGGGGCAACCCAGGCTTCCAGCCTGCCCAGTGCTCTGCTCAAGGAGCTGAGGAAAAAAAGGAGGGGCTGGGAGCAGCTGGAGAGGAGAAGCCAAGCCTCGTTGTTGCAGCCGGACTAAAGGCCTGGGTCCCAGGTGCCAGAGGAAAACCGGTGCTGGCAGCCAGGGGAAGGAAGGCCTATTGCACAGATCTTTGTGCAACGGGCCACTATCCTATATATAAACTGCTGGTGGGACCTGGATACTAGTCCCTTTCTTCAGGGCAGTATTTTACTTTTTCATCCCTAAAGACTATGGAATGTTTCCTAGTCCTGCTTTGCTTGCGACTGTTCTGGTTTTAAAATTGAAAGTCTCACGTCCCGGGCAAACCACAATTGTCACCTTGCTATAGCTGTAATGTGCTGGCAGGTGTACCTTCAGCAGATTTAACTCTGAGGATCTCCATCTACATAAATGACATCTTTCTGCGTTTGGCACATCTGTGAGAAAGGGATAGGCAAAAAGCCCTGTGCAGTCACAGGGTTGCTGAGGGGATTAGCAGAGATATCCCTTTCAGCCCAGGGCCTGGCGGTTAGTAACCCCCCACTACATGTTTGCTGAAAAATGTATTCTGGGGATTACAAAGAGTTTACAAAGGCCAAATGTTATCATGACTCTTTGGAATTATTAAGTACATTCTGAGCGAAGAGATGAAGGAAACAACCTCTCTGATTTATGGATTTTTACAGGTTAGTTGAGGAGACAGATGAATCAGCTATAAATGGCCCAGAATTCAGAGTCATAAACTGTGAACGTGTGCACCGAGGAAAAGAAAAGAGTCAGGGAGGGTC